>OY855905.1:3205200-3392700 GCA_963693305.1 Meandrina meandrites | reverse complement strand
TGCTAGTCTTCCATATAGCAATGAAATACTCCCCAGAATTTAATAAAAATGGAGAGTTACAATTAACTAGAGTAATGTTATAATAAATATGCGTTATTGACCAAGCGTGAGGTCAAGATGGCGGGATATTGGCCGAGTTCTTTTTTTGCGTGTTTATGGACCGAGACGAAGTCGAGGTCCATAAACACGCAAAAAAAGAACGAGGCCAATATCCTGCCATCTTTGACCGAACAAGCTTGGTCAATAAAGGATTTATTATATGACTTTTTTCGAGCACTGTAAAGGAAGCCAGTTGCATGCACAATCAATGGCGCACGCTAAATCATTTCATTGGTTTAAAAGTTTAATGAGTGACTGTCAAATTCTTGAATGAATCGAGACGAAGTAAAACAATGCGACAACAGCGAAATTCACCTCATTTTAACCCTCAAAAGGACATTGAAATGGCTTAAATTTGCGAAACAACGTTGAGTTTGAAGCCTTAAAAGAAGAATGTCCATTCCATCTGGCCGCCAGCTTTTGATTATTGGACGTTTTGCAGAGTATTTGCTCGCTTCTGGCGCTTTAGTGGTGCAAACCTGCGGTGTCATACGCGAGCTAAATATTGAAATTGTGATTGTTGAAAGCGTTTGGGATTTTAATACCACTTCACGGGAAAAGCTTGAACTTTTCTACATCATTAATTTGAATGCTCGACTCACCCTTACTCGACGTGAGCGTTAGAGGCTTCGATGAAAAGATGTTAGGTTCGCCGTGCCGTCCGCTTTCTTCCATTTTTGAAGATGTTACACAAACGACAAGTTTGCAGAGCACTTTACTTTATGCTTCAGGTATGTCACTGATTTCAGTCTCTCCCTTTTTCGCCAAACATGTCTTCAAGTCGCTTTGCGTTTTAATTTTTGTATCAGCCGGTTTTTGCGGCAAATAAAATTCACGAAACTCGTTAAGTTAATTAACATTTGTAGTTTATTTTGTTTGCTCTCATTCGCTTCAAGACCTATTTCTTTGTTGTCGGACTTCCTTTTGCTAGAAATAGACAGGAAATCTTTGTGTTATTTCGGAAAATAGTTTCATAGCGAAAATTTACGACGAAGAGCTTTTTCAAGTAGCGTCGGTAAAAGTTTTTTCGCTTGCAGGAACATAGCGGGCGATCCCGAGCGGTCAAGATGGCTCCATCTTGACCGCTCGGGTAGCCAATCAGAGCACGAGATTCGCTTCATCTTGACCGCTCACGGAGCTAGTCATATAATAATGATACCTATATGTAGCTAGAAGACAGGTCCCTGTAGCAAGTGGAAGGTGATTGTCTGACTCACGGTGCTGAGTGAGTAACACACATTAACTCAATTGACTGCCGTCTTTTTTACTACAGGAAGACCTTGATGAAGGAAGTTACTGAGTATTAGTGAGTTTGTGTATTGACTAACGTGAAGGAACATGGTAATACAAGTTACCTTTCTGGCAGAAGAATGGACTCAGTCAGCAAAGGGTGGTGCCCTTTCCACCTTAACTAGACAGCTGGCGATTCACCTAGCCCATGGCCAGCAGCCTAATTTAAAGGTTGGTCTTTTTATACCAAAGTGTAGTCGAGAGGATAAGGAGGATGCCGAAAAATATCACATCAACATTGTTGAACCTGAAGAATATGTGCGCCGTGATCCAGTTGATTGGTTGGGACATCCACCAGATGGGTTTACTACAGACTTTATCATTGGCCATGATATTAAACTTGGATGGCAGGGACAGGCAATAAGAAAGGCACTTGGCTGTAAGTGGATACATATGGTCCATACAAATGCAGAAGAAATGGGAATGTGCAAGAACTTGCCAGGTGCCATTTCTGCTGGTCAGGGAGAACATGAAGACCAAGTGAAACTATGTGAAAAAGCAGACATGGTAATAACCATTGGACCTAAGCTTGAGGATAGTTTATCTTCTAGCCTCAGGTTTTCTGGAAAAGAAATATTTAATCTAACACCAGGCATTTTTGATGAATTTTGTAATGTACGCAAGCATTTCCAAGCAAGAAAGACATGTACTCTCTTAATCTTTGGTCGAGGGGATGATGAAGACTTCAAACTCAAAGGGTTTGATGTCGCCGCGAAAGCTGTAGCTGCCCTGGATGACTCAACTTACTGTCTTATAGTTGTTGGTGCTCCTAATGGAAGGCAAGAGGAGTTGGCTACAAAATTATGCAGTCATGGCATACCCCGCAGTCAACTGATTGTGAGACGCTTTTACAAAGACAGGAAACAGTTGGCTAACTTCCTTTCTGAAGCAGATCTTCTCCTTATGCCATCAGGAACAGAAGCTTTTGGGTTAGTGGCTTTGGAAGCTTTATCAGCAGATCTTCCCATTCTCGTGACAAGCAATTCAGGCATCGCAGAAGCTTTGAGGGAAGTGCCTCTAGGTTCCCAATGCATAGTAGATTCAGAGGCTGACTGGGCCAAGAAAATCAAGGAAGCATGGAAAGGCATAAAAGTTCGACAGGATGAGGCAAAATTTCTTTGTGAGAGGTACAAGGAGAAGTACAGCTGGGAGAAGCAGTGTGCCACCCTTGTGAAAAAGATGCAGAGCATGTTTTCAGGTAGGAATATGTCATAGGCTAGAGGATTTATATGATGAGAACGTGACCGATAATGGGCAACAAAAGTAGTGGTGACCATTGGTTAAAATGAGTAATATTATCCATTGTCATATGGCAAGGTAGTCTCGAGGTAAATCCGAGCGTTGTGATTGGTTTCTTCTTGGTCAGGATTTTGCCAGCGGTCGTAGGCGGTGTATTTTTTGTTCTTGGTAGCCGGCAAATTCCAATTTTTGTTATCTAAAATGAGTGCCATATAATAAACTACTCTACTAGGGAACATTGGCTGTCGGTCCAGTTCAAGTCGATTAACTTGGCTTCTATAAGAGCACTTCCAGCTTGCAGTTACGGATCAAGGATTTCTCTACAGTTCTCCAGTTTAGCAAATGACAATATTAAAGCAGACCTCTCAGAGACAAACTTCTTGTTTAGAAGAACTCTTGTATTGCCCTGTCCAACTTTTTGCGTAATGTGTCTCTTTATGTAGGTAAATGTTAAGAGGTCACTATTCCCACCACTTCAGTTCTAAATTACAGTTTTGCCAAGTACCATATTCAGAAACATGAATGTGTAAACGCTTTCTACAAGACAAATCATAGGGAGTTACAGGTTTCAACACTTTTGGGTTTCTGCTAGCATGACTGTAATTTAAGGTATCAGCACCGGCAAAATTTTAGGATTTTTGTTTACTCTCTTTTTTTCTCTGACATGTTTCTAAGTACTCCTATTTTACATAAACACAGAATTTGGGACAAAATACGCGCAAGGAAACGAGAACGATGACGATAAAATTTGTTCCTTTACCGGAAGTGAATGGTATTTTTGAGTGGGGAACTGGGTCGGTTGTTAGGGTCTTTATCCATTTTTCGGTACTTCTCGGCGATTTTTGGGTCCTGGTGGCTGATTTGTGGGGTTGTTTTGATGTATTCGAACACTGTTTGCTTCTGGACGCCATATTTGTTTTGAAAACTAGTACCTAGTCCTCGAAAACCAATTTTGGAGAAACCGGAAGTCTGGGCCTAGTGTCGCCCTAGCAACAGATAAACAAACATGGTTTTTGAGGCCTGCAAGCTTTTTAAACAGCGGAAATCGATCCAACATGGCGGCATCGAACACGAGTGGCTATGAACACGGATTTTACAGGATTTATCGTTGAATCTTAGACTTATTGGTGACATTTTTGGCAAAACAGTATTAGCTGCAGTCAGAAAAAATGATTTTTTTCTAAAAATATTTGGCTGATGGACAAAATATTTGGCAGGGAGACTCTTTGCATGCAGATGAACGATCGTAGTTTCAGCCCCAGTCATATCTGTTATTAAAAAATTCTGACAAGAACTCAAAAGCTACAAATGTGATGCTGGTCTTTTTTATTAGAAATTTTTCACTTGAGGATGGGGCTGAAACTACGTCAGTGCGTTTTGTGGCAATAAAGACAATTCCAATTTAATTTTGCTGTATTTCCAAATATCTAGAGAGAAAAAAGCAAATTTCACAATATTGCAGCTATTAATAATTAACCAGCCAAGCGCAGTAGGGTGTCCATATGTAAAAAAAATGACATTTTTGTACGTTTCAATGTATACACAATCATATTAAGGTATAAAAGATAGCACAAATACAGAAGAGATATTTTATTTTATTTTTCAAAAGAGGCATATTTTAGCCGGTGCTGATACCTTAAAGGAGCAACTGATAAGAATCTAAATCTTACACAGACACACACTCGCTAGTACTTCACTTGCAAAATAATTTCTAAAGGTCACCTCTCAAGGTCACTTCCAGGAATTGGAAGTGCGCTGAGATTGGTCTACGTGAATACCTGCTCATTTCAGCAGATGTTCATTGGGGAGAAAAAATTGCATGACGAGCCAGAACGTCTGCGTAGGAGGCTAAGGGTAAGGCTTAGCGTTTAGGTTAAAGGTTGGTGTTTTTGTTTAGGGGTAGGGCTAGGGTTAAAACAGTATCCGGTTAATCTTCACTAATTTCATCATTCTGAGAAACAAAAGGTTTCCTTTGTGTATTCCTTAGCAAAAGCCCTGGTTTTTGCATGCGTAATTTCTCGGAAACGAAGCAAAAAAAAACAGCAGAAAAAATACAGGGCAATGTTTTACACACATCAACAAACTCGCATGCAAAATTTGGAGTTGTTTTGACAATGTTCAAGTTTAGACAAATTCACTTATATGCCCTTTTTGCTCCAAGCCCTTCAATTGTACTACACATTGAGCATATATATTTCAGGAAGTATTGTCGGTTCCTTTCAAATGGACTTATGTAGTTGTCTTCCAACCTTTTCTAATTATTTTATAATGTTCCAGAACTTATGTAAAAGAGACCATGCAAACGTTGCTATCCGTTACAGTTGTATTTTTTTTACGCTGTAGTTTTACAGTTACGTAAGATCTTGAAAAATGACTGTATGTCAACCCCCTAAATTTGAATTCCCTACTACATAATTTTGGACAATTTTTCTTCTCCCTTGGGCATTTGATGTAGCAGGGTCCTACTGTAAGACAAAATCTGCCAGAGAGGGAATGGAAAATTTATTATAAAGATGCTATTTATGATGATTCTGATAATAGCCTTTTTTTTTGCTTTGCCAAAAATGCAGTATATCCACCTGAACCAGATGAAGATGGAAATGATGTTAATGAAGAGTCTGGTGTATCAGAGGAGGAGATGGATGAAACATCTGACAATGAACAGCCTAACACTTCAGGATTAACCAGTTCTGGTGAAAGTGGAATTGCAATCAGCAGTCCATCATCTCAAACAGCACCAAAAGGTACATCAAGTGCAGTTTAATCCAATAGCTAGAGCTTAAAAAACTCAAACCTCCTGCTAACCCAATCCTTTACAAGGTCATTCCCCTCCAGGTCATTTTCTTACTAATTTTACCCTCAATAACTCGAACCCCATTTATTTGGAAGCTTTTTCAGGTTCCCTTGAAGATTCAAGTTCAAGTTCATGAAATCATCTTTCTATACTTGGAGTACTGTTCATATTTTCAGTACTTGAGCTATAAGGCCTGGCAAAACAAGGAAACATGTTTCCAGAAACTTGTTTCCATAACTGTTTCCTCGTTTTGCCATGCTTCCATGCCACGCGGAAACACGAAATGTTTCTGCCATGTAGCAGAAGCAAATTTTGCTTTTTGGAAACAAAATTGATGCTGAAGACAATGCTTCCCGTGTGGCAAAACTGGGAAAGGTTGGGGAAACATGTGCGTGCTACCAGTGTTTCTGGAAACATGTTTCCAACCATGGGTAACAACAACAACAACAATCTTTATTCGTGCCCAGAAATGTTTACAATAGATAAATACATACAAGGAGAAAAATTAACAATAAAAGAAATGAGCACAGCCACTTAGTTTTCCTTCTGTTTGTAAAACTGATTGAATATACCTTTGACTTTTTCACTCACAAGAGGACTCTCAAAGACATCTTCTATGTAGGGTGGTCCCTACATAGACATTTCCACTTAGGGGTGGGGGGGGGGGGGGAATGTTCAGTGAAGGAGGGAAGAGGAGGAGGTGGTTGATGTTTCCTATTTGATAACCATGTCTATTTTGTATTTGTAATAGCAATTGGACTGAGTGGATGTACAATTCAGGGAGTTAATTATTGTGCGAAAAATTTCAAATTGGCTGAGCACGCTGCCCAAGGCCAATTTGAATTTAGGAGTGCCCAACCGGTATCTGGGAGGCTATGGGTTCAATTCCCATCTGGGAACTTAGTATTTTTCTTTGTCCCTGACTCATGTACAATTTATTTCTCTTTACTCCTTGAATTGTATGACACAAGGTCCAATTACTAAGTAATCGTATCAGTAGCTTTAATTTTGAGGTAAAGATGTCTTTGAGAGTCCTCTTGTGAGTGAAAAAGTCAAAGGTATATTCAATCAGTTTTACAAACAGAAGGAAAACAGCAAGAAAAACCCATCCAAGTGCATGTGATTGACGCATGAATGGCGTAGGTCTCCAGTTACAGGTATCCAATTTGAAGTACCCATGTGATTGTACGCCAATGACGCAACAAATAGGCGAGTGCAGAACAAATCAAAATCCAGAATAATAGAATTATAGATATGATTAACACAAAAATTGCAACAGATTGCTTATCAAGAAAAATAAAACATGGTTATCCTATATTTTACAAAATACTGTTACACTTGGTTACATCTATTTTGCCATTTTTCAAGTAAAAAAGAATTTGAATTTCCAAGAAGTATTGGGGGGGAGGGGTGGTGGGCTTCAGAAAATAACCTTGGAAATGTCAGGGCAATGTGGGTCCCCCATTATGGCAATTCTAAAGGGGTGGACTGGGTCTAAAGTAAGAAACCTAACAGTGCTCGACACTAACGCTAGTACACTAGCCCAGGGCTAGTAAAACTTCAGGCTGGGCTAGTAAAAATACGCTCCTACTAGCCCCAAGACTAGTAAGTTTCATGAAAAAATAAATTTACTAAAACTCTAAAACTTGCAAAGTTATTTTAGAAAGCTTCATCAGGAGCTATTTTCCATAGCTTGAGTAATTTAAACCAGAGGACTTGCAATCCATATCAGTGCGGAATCGTAGTTCGACTTGTAAACCGGACGCCATCTTGGAAAAGGCCTTTCATCCTCGCTTCCATGTCGCTCAAAAAGGACCTGGGATAGAGCCACCCTTGGTCCGCCATCTTTGATTTTTTCGTGCGCGACCTGTTACGGGAGTGACTATTCAGCACTCAGTTGATGTTGTGAGACTTCTCATTTTTTCATACATGAAGTATAAATCACACTTAACATTTTTTTTCAAGTTAAAAAAAGTGTCAACAGTAGGATTTGAACCCGGGCCGTCGGATTACCGCGCGGGAACGCTATCCACTAGACCACCGACGACCAGCTGCATCAATTCGTAAAATTTTGGGTATATATCCTAACCTTAATATAAAGCTAACCGCAAGCAAACTAAGCTAACGTAGGCTAACCGGAGTTCTTTTTAGGCTAAACGGAGTGCTAGTAGGCTAACCGGAGTGCATAGTAGGCTAACCGAAGTGTATAGTAGGCTAACCGCAGTGCTAAATAGGCTAAAAGAAGTGCTGTTTTGTATTCACTACATGAACTGAGTGTTACGTGGTATAAAAATGTCATGAGGTGTCTCGCTATTGTCTCACAACATCAACTGAGTGCAGAATAGTCACTCCCGACCTGTTACAGTCTCTCTGCAATGAAAAGGATTTCAAGCTATTTCAACACACCACAGTCTTCGAGAAAACGTCCTTCTGCGGCTCATAATCCCCAGCCAGAGTCGTATTCTTCAACAGAAGGCAAGACACCCCACGAAGAGAAACAGAAATGCAGTAGAATTTTTCAACCAAGTTGGAAACAAACTTATCCGTGGCTGAAGTTCACTGAAGGTAAAATGTATTGTGGAACGTGTTTGGACTCTATCAATAGTGCTGAGTGACTAGCAAACCCGACCTCAGCCTTTGTCACAGGAACAGAAAATTTCCGTTTGGATTCCATAAAAAGTCATGAAAGTTCCAGAGTAGACTCACTGTTCATGCAACTGAAGACTTTGAAAATGTCACATTACGAATCACTCTTGTAGTGTACACAACATGTTGGCAGTTGCCATGAACTTTAGTACTTCAATGAAGTCACTGCTTAAGTTATTGAATTGTTGATTATTTAAAAGTTTCAACAGAAAACATTGCGTCATAGACTTGAGACTGTGTTCATCTCTAGTGAGTATAAAGATGACTTTTATATTAATAAAAGGCAGGGACAAAAGTCGGACCGGATCAACTCGGATCGCTGATTTGAATAAGAATAGCACCTATTCAAGAACGAGGAAATGCACAATAGTGCTATTCTTATTCAAATCAGCGATCCGAGTTGATCCGGTCCGACTTTTGTCCCTGCCTATTAATAAAGAAAACAAAGACAACAGAGAAAGTGTTCTTTTTTTATTTCTTTTAATATACATTAGCCTTTTCTTACTAAGTGTCACTGGAGAAAGGAAAGGGTGTGCCAGGGGAGGGGGAGACCGGAAAGGAGGCCTAATTCCTAAGTGGACTTTTTTCTGGATTTTTTTTTTTTTTGGGGGGGGGGGGGGGGGGGATGGGCTAGTGGCTTTTCCTTGTGGGCTAGTGATTTTCGTTACTCACTAGCCCATTGCCTAGTACCCAAAAAAGTTAGTGTCGAGCACTGCCTAATCCATGACCCAAGGTCATAGGTTTTTTTTGGAATCACAAGCTGATTTTTGATGCCAGTATGTAGTATTTACAATAATTACCAATTTGCAAGAGATTATTCATTCAGTTCACAAGGATCCTTCCCCATGTCGAGAAATCTTGATTAATCATGCATTGCTGTCAATAAGCAGCAGCGGCCGACAAGAAGTGTTGGCTACTTTGCTCAGAGAAGTCGGCTACTTTTTCCCCTTAAATGAAGTGACCTAGAGAAAGATCTTTTCAAACCTTGTTGATGCAGTCAGCTGCTCTATTCTACCAGCTGCCTACTTCAAATTTTATTGAAACCCCTGATCATCATGAAATGCATTGCCCAAGTCGGCAATTTGTACCTGCTTCAGAAAATAAAATTATCCATACCACTCCCATGGAAGATTTGTTTGGGTTGCCCCCCCCCCCCCCCCCCCCCCTTCCTCCCCCAACCCATCATGAAAGTTCAGTTTAGCTTCATAGTTACTTTTCTTTAAACTATTATTACTGTGCTGGGCCCCTGTGGATATCAGCCTCGTAGTTGCATGGGCCATCCTGCATGCCTGCCTTATATTATTACTTGCATTGCACTAACTCCCTCTATTGCTCAATAAATTATTTCCATCCAGGGCGCAGTGAGAGGGAGGATGAGTGTAGCCAGCAGACAACTACATGTACACGTGGGGCAAGCTCATTAGTCATTCCTCCCACAGAAGAAGGTGTTCAATGTAAGGCTGATAATAATAAACTACTGATTCAAATTTACCTACAATATTTTGTGATAGCGTCTGTAGTAGTATAAGACATGGGATACACAAACAGGGCGCATGCGTAAGGGGGTAAGGGGTGCTCATGACATCATAATCCCCTGAGAGATGAGGTATTTTCTCCTTCCGGGAGATGACATCATCGGCCAGGTAGATGACATCACAGTTTAAAAATAGATAGGATGATGTAATGGAATATTTTAAAAGATGACATCATGCAATGATACCCACATCTCCAGCTGGTTTATTGTCATAAAATACAGGGAAAAAACTATTTTGATACAAGATGTTATGATACTACAGTAGTAGGACAAATTCATAGCACCAAAAAATATATTTTTTTAAATTTATTTTTTGAGAAAGAGTTACCGTAAATGACCTATGAAACGCTTACTCTCAAATAAACGCCTCGTATCTAATAAGCGCCCCCCTTGAGGAACAAAGTTTGTATTAAACGCCCCCTCTAATAAACGCCCCGTGTCTAATAGACACTCCCCCCTCCCCTCCCAAGAATCGTCTCAACCATTGAACAGGCCAACGATGTCAACATGGTTGGCCCCGATGACGATGAAGACATCGATATCAAACTGTGAACGACATATGCGCAGATTGCATTAGTCTCCTAACTCACAAACTTTATTTTCCATCTTACTATACTATGCATCTTATTTGTTTTGTTGACGTTAAAGTGAAATGAACGCCTCTCTCTAATAAACGCCTCATATCTATTTAACGCCCCTCCTAGGAGCCCTAAAAGTTAATAGACGCCCCGGGCGTTTATTAGGTCATTTACGGTACTTGTCATGTGTACTTGCAATGGAATGTGTCCAGACCATAGATCTGTATTTGCACTTTGAATAATCGCTTGGCAACGCAAAATGTTTCTTACAAGATATATATGAAAAAGTCTTTTTTTTACGTATCGATGATTTAAGAAAAAAGTAATTGGGAAAAAATTAATAAAGCAACTATCTAAAAATCTGAACTTGTATTATCATACAATGTTCATTTCAAAGTAAAAGAATTGAGTTATTCTGCTAGCAGATTAGTGATATAATCTGTAGGTTGCGCTAATTCCCAGAATTAACTGTAGGCTCTTAGCCAAAGAGAAGAAAGATAGTGACTGCGATGTATAATAAATACATTAATATATTTGTTGTTGCAGTCAAAGAAGGCACACCTGAAGATGATGAACTGCATCAACTAGCAGAAGATGTTAGTCCATTTTGGAGAAAACTAGGCCGCGAGTTAAAAGTTGAAGACTCAAAGCTTGCTCAGTTCAATTTAGATAACCATGAAGACTCGTATGAAAAGGCATACCAAATGCTTATGCATTGGAGACAATACAATGAAGATGCTGCAACCTACCAGATTTTATTTAAAGCCTTAAGCAGTAGAGTGGTGGGTCGCAGTGATTTGGCCAAAAAGTATTGTTGTTAGATAATGTAGGGGGTTATAAAAATTAAGAACTAAACATTGTAGGTTCTGAATTCACATATTTTCATGGGTTAATAACGATGTAATACTATGGTTGGGGAATTGAGAAAATTTGTAAATACAACAGCCATGGTACTATAATTTAATGTGCAGTGGAATCACATATTTGTTGAGCCTCTCGAAAAAAAATGTAACAAAATTTTATATAACGAGGACCATGCATTCATGGGTACACGTTGAAACTCAACAGAGAGGTAGGGCAAGGAGCCCCCAAGTAGAAAGGGGGCCTGTTCATATCAAAAACAAAAATAATGTTAATAGTATTAACGGTAAATCAACAGTAAAACTGGGTTTACTACGAATTTTATTAGTTTAATGTTAATAGCATGTTTACTGTAAAAAAAGTGTATAGTTATCATTTGTTTATTCTTATAAGTGTACAGTATGGAAAAAGAAGGATATCTTAGAGAGAGTTTAAACCTTCAACTTTTAGTTGGACCTGATCTTGAGGGCTTTATTTCATCAAACATACATAATTAGTAAGATTTCTGTAATTAAAACTTCCTGTACGGAGAGGAGATGGGAATGGGCCATATTTGAGCCTCTCTATGGGTACCTATGATCTTCGTTTTCTTCGCAATTTTTTTTGCAGCCTTCGTTTTTTTTGACATGGAGTATTTTTGTCGTTTTCAGCCTTGCAATGGCTTCACGTGGTTTCGTGGCAGTAACAGTAACCTACTGTTGTCAAAATCGCAGTGAAATGTGGTCAAAATGCCAAAAATCAGAAATTACAGATATTTTCTGCAGGGTTTACGAGTTTTGACAGCTTTATATCTGAGTGTTTAATTTGATCAAGCGAATTGTTGTCAACTACAGATCTTCGCTTCAATCTTGAGATCTTCGTTTTTACCTCGGTGATCTTCGCGTCTTCTATTTCTTCGGAAATACCCATAGGGAGGCTCATATTTACAGCATATGCCATGATAGTAGCTGATAGTTTTCATATTATAATGCAAATTAGCCACCAGGAGCAAACATTGAGACGATGTTGAAATCATTATTCCATAACTTTGTTCTCGAATGTGATTTTGCCGCTGATATTTCACTATTTAGACTAGCCTATTTTCCGAGTAACGGTATCTGAAATGGTTACTTGATAACTTCACATGTAAACTACGCAAGCCATTTAAATTTTACAAAAGCGCCGAAATTGCATAAAGCTCAGAATATTTTCACGACAATACTGAAACCAAAACATAACAGACACAATAAGAACTATCTATTGAAGCCTGTTGCTTCTCGCAAATCACATGCCTAATTTGCATTATAACGTGAAGCAAGCTTAGCAAGGCAACACGGCCTGCTTCACGTTTTGTGTATTGGGGAAACCAGTGTAGGAGGGGAGGGGATGTTAATATAATAAAGACCACACTTTAAAGAAAATCTATGCGACAGATCTGATTAAGGGTAGACTATGATAATAGCATCAGTTTCGATATTGACTAGTATTTTTGTGGCCCACTTGTGATCGATGTTGGCAGAATGTGTGAAGAGTTAAAATGTTTTGTTCATATGCTTTTTGTCCAAAGCAAAGGAAGGGAGGTTTTGATGGCTATCACTGCCAAAGAACCGTGCTTTGCTGAGTATTACAGTGTGTATCGTGACACTGTAGAATATTGTATATTTAACAAACTATAAGATTAATTTATAACTTTACAAGTTCTATTTTTTTATGCAGATTTTTTAAGTTATCATCCAAGTATTTTTGAACATCACGGTATTGTATTATATTTAAGGTACTGTCTGCAAACTTATGCAATAAAAATGGGAGACGAGATGCTGTCAATAAATCTTTGGAAATTATTTGGTCTCTCCATGGATTTTCAATAAAACGTTTTAAAAGTCAAGTTGGACGGTATAGTCACAAGTAACATTCGACACTGCCAATCCTAGCAGTATGCAGGACCTGGTAAATTTAATGTAAATCTAATTTATCCGGATCCAAGGGTGAGCTCCTCTGAAAACCTCTAACGAGCTTGCTGAGATTATCCTGCTGCTAAATAAGTATTTTGTAGATTCAAATGATGTACGTAAGTAAAAAATGCCAAATTGATTGATTGATTGATTGATTGATTGATTGATTACAGTAATAGTAATAGTACATCTTTATTGCGCCTTACTCTCCAAAGGGTGGTATTAGTCTGTATATAATAAAGGTTTAACATTAATTAGTTCAATAAGAAATAACATCAACTTGATTCTTTTACAATTAATTAAAATTAAATTAAATTAAATAAAAATTATAATGCTCATTTCGTTTGTATAAAGTTGAGAATCTCTTTTTTGTTAATCATTTAGTTAATATATTACCTATTATTTTTGATCTAATTTTATTGTCAGCTCTAAGTAAGTACTTAGTTCTCTCGTTATCGCTTAGATTTGTGTTGAGTACATCGTTGTTTGAAATGTGAGAATGGAGCTCATCTCTTTATGGTAGTACACCCCTGGCAATACATGAAGAAATGCTGTTCGTGTTCTACGCAATTTTCTTTGCATACTAAGCATGTTCTTTCCTCTACTGGGATTGATGCTCCTTTATTTTCATATTTTCCAGTTTGTTAATGCGTGGAATCCTAATCTAAGCCTTGTCAGCCTAATTCTGTGTGCTGGGTTTGTAATCGTATTCAGGTAAAAATTGATAACTCTTTAACTTCCTTATGCGTAAATTTTTCTCTTGAAGTTGTTGATGAACTGTTAGTCTCAAGCCAGTTTTGTGAATACTGATTTCTAAGATTTTTCTTTATTTTTAATCGGCCGTTCTTGATGTGTTGCCGTGTTACTGGTTCTGTTGATTCCGTTACTTGATACCCCCTAGTGATCTCTTCATTTATTAGAAAATCGAAAAAAGGTGTAGAAGTTGTTGCATATTGAAATGCTTTATGTTACAAAACTTTGCTACAAGAATGCTTCAATCTTTGCCAATAGCTAAAGATTGAGGCTTTTTTTATATCAATGCTTTTATATCAAGCTCTGCCCCGCAGGCAATGTTTTCTGTATACCATGGGAGGTTTAGTGTTTGTTCAGCTACAGAACTGAATGTGTACTTGTTCAATTGTGATTGACTGATTGATTGATTGATTGATTGATTCCCGGTCATCCATTTTCATCGATTGGTCAGAGACTGAGAGATAGTCCAACAATCTGGCCCTGGACCGGACTAGGCGGGAGATTGCTTGGAGTTTTCGACATTTTTCCAATACACAGACATCAGAAAAATCAAACAATTTTTTTTTCTATTCCCGTTAAGTTACATTTATTCAAGCCTATGCGCGAACATCCAGCACACAAGTTGTGCTCGCCGCTTTCGCTACTCGCGCGGCATTCGCGCGTGTTTTTCCAAACGTGGGCGTCTGGGTTGTTTTTCCCGCCTAAATTGCTGCAAGTGCTCATGGGGCCGAAATAGGTCCGGACTGACCGGACTGCGTGTGTGGTTATGGTGGATTAGCACAATAAACCCGGCTGCACAATAAGATCGACTGATGTTCTTTGTTTGAAACGGTGGTGTCGAGGTAAGAAAGTCAAAGAATGCTTACGTAACATTGCTCAATTTACAAGTATGTTGATTTTCGCTAGCAGTGGCGAATCGCTGATTGCAGAAGCTTTCATGTCGATCAACGAAAATCGAATTGAAAAGCTAGTCGATACAGTTCTCGATAGATCTTTTTCTTTTATTGTCAATTGAATGGTGTAATCGTCGAGAAAAGTCTATCATTACAAAGCTCTCACAGTGAACAGGGATGAACAATTTAACTTTTGTTTTGCTACGCATTACATTTGCGTTGACAAGCGTAGGAGTTCGGAAAGAATAATATAAGGAGCGGATGAAGTACGTCTGCCAGCACCGTTTTGTAATTTGTATTCGATCTACAAATGATCTCGTGATAAGCTGTTTTACTGGGAAGGTACCAAGAATAATAATTTCGCTTTGTGTCGCTCTCGGCAAGATTTGCAAGATTTCTGCACAGCCCCATACATTTATTATGCATAGTACAATTCTTTGTTTATTGACAATGATGAACAGGACAATAGAGCACCTTTGGGACTAAAGCGCTTTGCTTCAGTCATTTCTTTGTTTTAGTTACTTAAGGGGGGTCCTTCTTAACTACTAAGTTGTTGCTAAGGAAGGTATCTAACCGCCATATTTTGGAAACTTGACCTGCTACGGATGAGCTTTTTTCGCAACTTTGTTCAATTGAAGAGTCCTTCAAGAGTTTCAAATCACGGCCATATTTGACAAGTGGCGTGGCCAGAATAGAAAAAACCCTAAAACAGAAAGGGCATATAAAACTGAAAGTTAAAATCAGTGCCAATAGATAAAGAATATCCACATGCTTAATGCTTCGTATGGGTTTTACAAAATTTGCATTATTGTAAAAGTTATGACATAATAAACACCCGTATTTTCAGACTTTCTTCAGTAGCACTTTTTTCTTTCTTGTAAACGGTAATCCCATACGTAGGATTATAAAGAAGGCTATGTTATCTCCGATTCTTTAAAAAATTCAGAACTCTTCCTTTTTTCCTCCAGGTTTTAGGGATTTTAAATTCCAACGCGCGGTTTAGGACTGGCACTAGTTATGCAGGCGCAATGTCAATATTTCAAGCAGGTATTCCCTGTCCCACAAAATTTACCATTTAGCGTTACAAAACGGTCCAAAATGGCTTGCCACTAAAACTGGTCTTCAGGAATTCCCTAGCAACTGCTCTAGATCTGTAGTTAAGAAGGACCCCCCTTAAGTCCAAAACAGTTTAAAACTTAGAAAAAAATTATGATTTTTTCTTAATTTCGCGTTAAAAATAAGTAAAAGTAGAAAAGAAGAAAAAGTTTGCAAAGCTTTTGTGATGCGATTTCGCGTTCCACACGGAAAATGAAAAGTAAATCTCGAATTTTTTTTTGCACTTTCACCGTGTTTGGGGTTAGCTTTAAAATGTAGCTTGTGTATTGGAGTATTGTAATTCTGCAAAACACAAACAAAGTATACTTAGTTCTTGGCCTAAATTTACCATTTGTGTTGTTTAGCCTCGAATTTTTCCCTTGAGTGGACTTCAATAAGCTTCGCTTCCATTTGTTGTCGTGTATTTTGTCTCTCTAGTCCGAGAAATGGCAGAGGAATTACGAATACTATCCATCATGGGATGAAGTTCTTCTTGCCCTGGTCATTATTTACTTCGTACATTTTTATACATGTATTTCATAGACGACGTGAGCAGGTTGTTTTCCTGCAATAATCAATGCACAGCGTGTATAACGTTGAGAAAGACATTGAAGTATGGGAAGTCTGGGTACAGAAAAGTGGTGAAGAAGGGAAGGAAAAAGGAAGGAAGAACAGAGCAGGGGAAGGGGAAGGGAGAAAAGAGAAAAAAACATCATGCACAACAAAATCCTCTTTTATTTGCACAGTAAGTGATAATTATGAAATCAATGCATATATCGAATACTTCATAATACTGCATAATAAATGAATCTGCATACAAAATAAATGTATGGGGCTGTGCGGAAATTTTTCCTAGTTCTCTATTATAGTGTAAAATAACATTGCCATAAACACCCGCAGATAAGCTGCACCCTGAATGTAGGAACTCAAATTTTGGAAGAAAGTTTTTTGAAAGAAATCCAAAGTGGAGTTTTTAGAAGTCTTCATTGAATGTAACTCACTATTAACAATGAAATGTAATTGAACATCGAAGTTTTAGCCACAATTTCAGTGCTTTACAGTCAAATGCCTCCAACCGTAGCCACCTGACAAAATTTTTGACATCTTTTTGACAAGTTTTTGATTACTTTGATGAGATTCACGGCTTCCGGTTGCTTAAAACTACCAATCAGATGGCTTGAAAAATGGAAGGCGGGGTAACAACTTGCATGGTTCGTCTTCAAACGTCAGAGTTTAAAAGGGTTTCAAACAATGTTTTGCATGAGCGATTATGCCAAGTTCAACTTTCGATAAATAAATTTTTGCCGACAAAAATTTGGTGAAACGTATGAACCATTGTGCAATTAGAAGCCATCAAACTAATCAAAAACTTGTCAAAAAGATGTCAAAAACTTAGTCCGGTGGCTACGGTTTGACGCGCTTGACTGTAATATAATGAACATCATTTCCATCAACTTTGACATATGACTGATCTTTTTCTGGTATCTGGTACTTGTTGACAAGTATTTCTTTCTTGAGTTGATTTAAGATTGAGTTACCGTTTTTCGTTTGTTTTTACTAAAAAAAAGTGACAATTTAGTTGCCAGTTCCAAAATTCTAGTTGCCTTGGTGAGTAAAACATTTTATTGTCGCAATTTGGAGGGTTGATAACAGATGCTGTAGTATGGTGGTCTAGGAACATGATTTTCTAAAAGTTACCTAATGATGGCCCTTGGACTGTTATCAAGAATTTCCAGAGACTCTGCAAAAGTCAATAATATAAAGGATTGCAATTCGAAGTCTTTGAAAAACCATGAAATACCACCCTGTTCTCAACAGGAATGGCAAGCCATGATTAGTTCAGGTTGGAAGAGAATGTTAATAAATTATGGTGTAATGATAGGGTTGAATTATTTTACTGTCCCTAATTTTATTAATTTGTACTTTTTTAATAGGAATTTCTCAAAAAAGGTACAGTGACAGTGTGTACTTTAATTGACTGACAAGAAAGAAGAAAGAAACATGGTCATACAAGTTACCCTTTTGGCAGAAGAGTGGACTCAGTCAACAAAGGGAGATGCCCTTTCCACCATTAATAGACAGCTGGCCATTCACCTCGCGGAGCAACGTAATGTAAAGGTTAGTCTTTTGATACCAAAGTGTAGCCCAGAGGACAAACAGGATGCCGAAAAACACAAGATCAAGGTTTTTGAACCTGAAGAACACCCAGGCCTTAAACCAGTGTATTGGCTGGGTTTTCCTCCAGATGGGTTTAGTACAGACTTTATCATTGGCCATGATGTTAAGCTTGGGTGGCAAGGAAAGGCCATCAGACAGGCACTTCGCTGTAAGTGGATACACGTCGTGCACACAAATGCAGAAGAAATAGGAATGTACTCGGGTGCCATTTCCAAAGGGCAAGATCAACATGAAATTGCAGTGAAACTATGTGAACGTGCAGATATGGCAGTAGCTGTTGGCCCTAAACTTAAGGGTAGTTTCTCCCTAAGCCTCAGTTCTTCTGGAAAAGAAATATTTAATCTCACCCCAGGTACTTTTGATGGATTTCGTGAAGTTAACCTGGAATCCCAGGAGAGAAAGACATTTAGCATCTTAATCTTTGGTCAAGGGGATGCTGCAGACTTTGAACTCAAAGGGTTTGATGTTGCTGCAAAAGCAGTAGCTGCCTTGAATGACTCAACTTACCGTCTTATAGTTGTCGGTGCCCCTGATGGAAGACAAGAAGAGTTGGCTACAAAATTATGCAGTCGTGGTATACCCCTCAGGCAGCTGATTGTGAGACGCTTTCACAAAGATCGGATTAAACAGACGTCTCATTTATTTTCTGAAGTTGATCTTGTACTAATGCCATCAGCAACTGAGGGTTTTGGGTTAGCTGCTTTAGAAGCTTTGTCAGCTGGCCTGCCTTTCCTTGCAAGTAGCAATACAGGATTTGCTGAAGCCCTCAGGAACGTGCTGGGAGGTTCCCAATGCATAGTGGAAGAGCCGAATGAATGGCCCACCGCAATCATGAGAGCACGCAAGAACTATGAAACTCGCCAGGAGGAGACAAAATTGCTTCGTGAAGAGTATAACAAGAAATACTCCTGGAAGGACCAGTGTGAAGCTCTCGTAAAAAAGATGCAGAGCATGTATCCAGGTAAGAGTATGTAGTGATATACAGTGTATAACTGCATGCAGTGGTCAACACAGACCTCTATTAAAACATGTACTCTAACAAACAGAAGTCTATGGACTACAAGCCTAAGTGAAATCATTCAGGATGATCAACACGATACTTAATATAATTATGTTTGTGCTGACCAGTACAGGAATTGGAAATTGTTACAGCTGCTTAATTCATTGCAGATGCTGCTTATTTTTTTAAATTCTTTTTTGCTTTAATGTTGATTTCAAATAAACACAAAATGTAATCTGGGTATCCACTGTTATTATTTTTGACAAGCAAATTAAAAGCAATTACAGTGTGTTCATGAAACTTGTATTTGGATTTAAAACCCCTGGCCTAACCAATTGATGAAACCGATGATCGATAATCGATATCAATCGATAACAATCAATGCCAATTAATCTATTGATACCGGGTATTGGAAATCGATGACCAATTGATGACGGAAAATTTTGTGACTTTTAATTTCATCGATTTTCATCGACTGTCATTGATTTTCATCGATTACCATCGATTTTCATCAATTGTTTTTTATTTGGTTTGATTCAATATTGGTGTTATTACATCAACTCAGTGGCTCTTAAAAGCGATCAATACCTCATTTATTCATTTCCGTGATATACTATAATGTCTGTTATCCAGCAGACATTGTGCTAGTTCACGCGCGATCACTCGTTTTAGGATTGCAAAAATCTATTTCCAGATATCCTGGAGACTTGTCATGGGGATGCCCATGTACGCCGCGTGATATCGATAACAATCGATGACAATCGATGCCAATTAAGGAAATTTTATTTGTGACTATCGATTGGTCATCGATTGGCCGATGCCAATCGATATCAATTAACTAACCATCATCGATTGATATCGATTGATTGATTGATTGATTTCCGATCATCGATTTTCATCAATTGGTTAGGCCGGGAAAACCATGCAAGAAAAGTCCATTGATTCATTTGCATTTATTTGTCGCTTAGCCAATGATCCCTTTACACTGAGACTGGCTTTGAAAAAGAGACAAAGATATGTAAAATAATAGAGAACAGCAAAAGAAACTTACAGAGTCATCAACACATTAGAAATTCTTAACAGTTCAGGTGCTTTAAAAAGTCCTTTATTTGGTTTCAATGATTAGGTACCTCCTCTGCCAGCTTGTGAGCTGATTTTTTCGACTATTTTGCTTGGTACAAGGAAAATAGTAAGAATTGGGATCATTGGGTTAGCATCTCTGACCCACATTTTTGTATACTCTCAAGGGACTGGTTTAATTTGTCAAGGGAATACTTTTCGCTGTGGGCGATAAAAACGTCACTGGATAGGAATGCGTCAGCAGTTCTCGATCCCGAAGTGTTATTTTCACGCGTCGCTCGTCATTTAGCCTGTCTAGCCTTTTGCAAACTACAGGTAGGTATTTTTCAAAGATCTGTGCTATTCATCGATTGAATCGCTTAGTTTTACATGCTTAAAAGCTGCTGTGAATCTTCATTGTCAGAGGATATTGGCCAATGCTATTTTCTATTGTTACAAGCTTTGTTTGTCATCTTCATTGAAAGAAGTATTTTTAGCTCGTCACGCAATCTTTTGTTTTGACCACAATTCACGGACTTGATCATGACTTAATGCAGCTTCTCATCAAGACTTCAGACAGGAAAATGGTAATGTACAATATTGCTTCGAACTTAAATGGAATTTTTAGAAGGATCGGTAAAGCCACTTAGTGAAAAATTGACTACAAAAAGCCGTCGGGCTAAAATTAAACTTACGCTTTAGCGTGAATAATGCAGGATCTCACGGATTCAAAAATATGCAGAATTTTGAAGCTTTGATACATTAGTAGCTACATCTTGAAATGAGAATTAATCTAAAACAAAACTTTCTTCAAGTTTCTTTCATTTGCCTAGTTTATGTTTGGAATTTTAGGCTTCTGAAGCGTATTGATTTGAAAAGCGCATGGTGACATCTGATATGCAGCGTGTGGCCGACTTACCATCACGTTGTTGTTTAGTTTACGACCTTTTACATGCAAAGATTTACTACAGTACTTTGGAAAATGCAAACAAGTATATTTTTTGTTATTAGTTATAGTGATGGATAGCATAAAAAGCAATCTGAGTGTTAATTTTGTGGAAGGAATTCAGTAGTTTTCCGCTATCTCACGGCACCATGATTCGCAAATTATTATCCCCAATTACCGCTTTTCTGTACCAAGATAATACCACTGGTGGTTAAATAAATGTCAGTGACAGTTGTACAGAATGAAAACCTACCTTTCACCAGAAAGAGTTCGTGTATTTGCGAGTTGTTAAAATGACGCGCGGAGGTGAAGAAATTTTTTCACCGTCTTCAAGTTTGGTTTCGGTTATCAAGGTTGACAATTAACATTTCAAATCATGAATTGGTCTTTCAGCGTGTCTAGTTGTAATAAACGTTTACTTCAGAAAGGAATTATTTGTCTGGATTTAGTACGCATATGGTATATTTTTCCCACTCGCACGTTTGTCTTAAATGCCGTAAAAGAGCCAGGAATTTTTTTTTTTGGGGGGGGGGGGGGGTGGGGTGGGTGGGTGCACGCTAATAAAAGCCTTCTGGACTGTGAGTCAATGGGTTAATGCATCGCAAATCGCTTTCAATACTGACATTTCCCCAACGCATACTCCGTAAAAAGCAATTTGAGTGTTAATTTTGTGGAAGGAATTCAGTAGTTTTCCGCTATCTCACGGCACCATGATTCGCAAATTATTATCCGCTTTTCTGTACCATGATAATACCACTGGTGGTTAAATAAATGTCAGTGACAGTTGTACAGAAAGAAAACCTACCTTCCACCAGAGTGTTTTGAACTAGTGTTATATTTTGTAGAAAGAGTTCGTGTTTTTGCGAGTTGTTAAAAATGACGCGCAGAGGTGAAGAAATTTTTTTCACCGTCTTTGGTTTGGGATCATCCTGGCGTATCTAATCGAACAAACTCAAACAAAAATCCAATCGAACTCAATCGAACGATTGGTGTCCGATTGGGTTCGGCAATCGAACAAAATCGAACATCTATTTTGCTGTGAGTTCGATTTTCGAAACAATCGAACAAAATCGAACTAAGCCGATGCAATTTTGTTCGGACGGTATCTCTTGACACCGGAAACTAGTAAAAGGCGTAGGGTATAGTCACTATCAGCCTTTATTTAATGGAAATAAAGAAAAATAACTTCATACTGAATATAATTGTTGAAACAGAACAGAGCAAAGTCAGTGTCAACGATTGATACTCATGTACCCCGGATGTACTGTGAGTGTTGATAGGAAATGGCTTATATGATTTTTGATGTGATTGTAAACAGACAGAAAGACAGACAGAAAAATTGGAGCCAATCTTCTTATAGATGAGAAACTCTTCTCCCACATCTTCACTGAACCGACATTCTTGGTAGCCTTTTACACTGCACGAAATCTTGATACGTGCAGTGTCCTCCCGGATATCCTTGGATGTAGCTTCCTGACGTTTTCGACATTTTTACTGAAAGCCGGGTGAAAAGGGAAGGGGAAAGTTAGCAGTGATTTGACCTTAAGACTGAATTTCGTACAGACCACGTGCCTATCATGCGATGTGAATATTGTCCTATCGAACAAGGGTACGGTAATCAAATGTTCGATTGAGTTCGATTACTGATCGTTCGATAATCGAATGTTCGATTGTGTTCGATTGGCAAAATTTTATTGTGAGTTCGATTGAGTTCGGCAATCGAACGATTGGTGTTTGATTGGGTTTGATTAACGAACTGTTCGATTACATACGCCGGGGTTAATGCATCGCAAATCGCTTTCAATACTAACATTTCCCCAACGCATACTCCATGCAAAATAGTCGAATGTCGAAGAGATCTTTGATTGATGCATGCACCACTGACTTTGATTTTGATGCTAAAGGGTGATATACACGTAGTTGAAGTAAAGATGATTATGTGATAAATATAAAACATGAGCGATATGACCCAATGGTTTATTTTGTTTCTTTGCGAGCTACCATTTATTGTCTTATTTTAATGCTTATTCTTTCACATATGACGATTATTTTTCCACTTTCCCAGTAAACATTTGGGTCGCATTGTTAATAGTTTATGCTTTTGGGGTTGACGATTCTTTAATCAGGTGTATAGATCACTCACAAAATGTAATATAAAGCTGTAAGGTTTTTTTTTCAAATGATTTATAAAGGTACCTTTCCACAAATTAAATTCAGCCGCACCAGATAACAAAAAGACATATTTTAAAAGTTGACCTGCAAATTCCAAATGATAAACTGTATTTAAATTGTGTGGTTCTAGAAAATATCTATACCCTCCCCCCCCCCCCCCCTCCCCCACCACACATTGTGTTTCATTCTGTAAACTTGGAGTCTACAATGTTTCTGAATAATGTTACAAATTAAGGGGAAAAAGTCTAAAAAGTAGAGAAAAACAGGATTACAACAGATTGCGTTTCAATTAATATTGGGGACTGTATTTGCTGGATTCAATTCCTTGGCAATCGCAAACTAAGTGTGCCGCTAGTAGTGTCCAGGGACAAAATTTTGTTTTCAATTTTTGCAGGTGATCAAATTCATCATGACAAGCCTATAAAGTTGTCTCATGTGTTGCTGGATTATAATAATTTAACTTCAACTTTAGAAATCTGAATCAATATTTTAAAATACAATGTACCCAGGGTAAAAATAATTACAAGATAGATTTGAAGGATTGTGGATGCAGTCATATTTTCAGTCTCAAGAGAATAAACAGTCAGTTTAAACTTACATTTTGCTGAATAAAACAATCTGTGTATACATTTATTTATTACATTGAGCCTAGTCCAGTTCTGGCCTCTCTCCTTCACGCAATGCTACGAGAGAGAGGGTCCAGGGACAAATGTCTGTGCATGCTCGTCGGTTAGTCATTGGGTTAACTGCAACCTGGCGTAAGATTTTTTATGCACTAACTGCATTTAGCAATAAATTTCAACATGTTTTTATGTGTGTGTGGTGCTAAGTTACTGTGTCCTTTCACTTTAATTCAATCCAGGTCCTTCCAAAAAAGTTGGTGCCAAGAAGACACAGCCCGAAGTTACTCCAAGCAACACAGAGGAGAAAAAAACAGGTGATTTATTGATACCGGTAACCTCAGTTGAAAACTTGGACAAAAATTCATACCATCTCTAGTTAAACTTTAAGAGCTTGAAACTCAAGCATCAACCTAAATGGGGATCATCTGCTAGTAAAACAACAATCACGACGTAAATTCCATCATTCCCTAACATCCCTGATAAGTGTTATAGAGGGATTGATACCAATCCCTCTTAAGGGGTTTTGAAAAAAACCCTCAAGAAATTTGGCTATTTAAATTATTAATGAGCAAGGGCCCTGCATGACCTTAATTATAATGTGCATTACTGCAATTGCATTAGCTCAAAATGGCATCAATTTACAAATTAAATAAATAAATAAATATTGATTGCTGAAATCAATATGTGTACTGTTTTTATTTAATTGAAGGTACTTTTTTAGGTCTAGTAAAGGGAAATGCACTTAATGTATTTCATGATTATTCCAAATAAATTTTGCAGCTTGTAAAAGTTGTTTTCTCCTTTTGGTGATATGTCTGTTGACTCCAGGTGCTGCTGAGAAAACTGCTGCCAAAAGGAAAAAGACAGAAGCAAATTCAAGCAATCCAGAGGAGATTAAAACAGAAGGTGACTAATTTTTGCCAAAATCTAACCCAGTGACAACTGATTTCAAAATGAAACACAAGTCCAACTAATTGAAGAAAATACAGAACAATTGAATGTTTGATGGTTCCTGAATTATTACATACAGTACACCAAAACATCATCTAGTTTCAAGTGTTTGTTTTTGTTTTAGTTTGTAAAAATTATAAAATATTTTGTTATAATACCTCCTTGTAACTAGCCATCATTGTTGCATGCCTTGGGTATATTGAGACCCAATAAAATTTCTTGATATATCAAATGCTTTATTGGGATCCAACATTCTCAAACTCATTAATAATTCATCTAGTTGAAACAAAGGAAATCAGAGCCGTGACGGAGTTTGGAAATCCGATCTTAATTAGCATAGATTTTGACGATTTTATTTTTTCGTTTTCTCCGTAGTTTTAGTGTCGATTGAGAAGATAGATCAAACACTTGACGGAGTGTTTCATCACATTTCAAAACACCTCGAAGTTCATCAAAAATACTCCGCTGCGCGTCATATTTTCAACTCTCTTCTCGGTGTTTGGAAATGTGATGAAAAACGCTGTCTCATATTTGATATATTACTTGAACACTAAAGCTGGCTATTACTGAATACTAAGTTAATTTGCTAATACTTATATCTTTCTTCTAACTAATTACGTACTGGGCTTCAATATAACTGTATTAGGCTGGTATACAATTTTTATTTCTATTAAATGCATTTTACAATTAACCTCTATTTCAATATGTTTATTAACACCTCATTATCCAGGTTCTAATAAAAAAGCTGCTGCCAAGAAGACACCGCCAGAAGTTATTCCAAGCAACACAGAGGAGAAAAAAGCAGAAGGTGCTTTCACAACTTCCTTTTTAAAATGTTACATGGACAAATTTCTAAGTATACTTTTAATCTCTTCGCCTTGATATTCACCAGTTTTACGACTGTAATTATATCTTTTACAGCTACATGTATGCATGCTATTCCAACAATGTTATTTTAGTCTTTATTCTTATTGCCTATTGTCTGCATGTACATATGTTAGTGCTTTTACTATATATATTCATACAAGTCATGTAATTTATAATCTTTCTTGGACCAAACTTGAAAATGACAGTTGCACAATCAAAACGTTGTTCATCCTTTTTAGCATTTATTTTTATCATGAAATCAAGAAGATATTTACAATGTAAATGCACTTAATGCATTTCACAGTAAAATAACTTCTTTCCAAATTTAAATGCATTTCACAATTGACCTCTATTTCAATGTGTTTATATACCTTCATGTGTGTGCGTGGTGTTAAGTATTGTGTCCTTTTGTTAACATCTTAATTCCATCCAGGTTCAACTAAAAAAGCTGGTGCCAAGAAGGCACAGCCAGAGGTTAAGCCAAGCAACACAGAGGAGAAAAAATCAGAAGGTGACTTATTGATAAATTTATTCTTTTTAAAATACATGAGCAAATCCTTATGTGGTCTATGTGGTTATTTTACTACATTATTTGTAATTCACTCACAATAACTATTGCACTGTGATGATGAAACACATTAGTTTCATTGTATGTCTGCATGTTGACTCCAGGTGCTCCTCAGAAAACTGCTGCCAAAAGGAAAAAAACAGAAGCAAATCCAAAGGAGAAATCGGAAGGTAACCATGATTAATAACTTTTATTAAACAATGTACAAATCTCTCAGTCTGAGTGGGAATTTTTCCCCCAAATTTCAACCCAACATCTGACAACTGGTTTAAAAATAAAACATGAGTCCGATTATAACTGAATGTTTGATGTTAAGGTTACTGAATTATTACATGCAGTTTACCAGAAACATCTATGTTCTTTATCATCTGGTTTCAAATTGTTGTTGTTGCAGTTTGTGACAATTACATCGACAATACATCCCTGTACCAACAAAAAAACTTATGGTATGTCACCTGACTGGCCATTAATTGTCCCTTGAGTATTTTAGAAGAAAAATAAAACAAAACAATACAAAAACAAATTGCTCTATACATGTTTCTTTCTTCTTACTATACTGGGCTTCCATATTAACTGTAAGCAGCTGGTATACAATTTTTAATGTGGCTAAATGTAATTTAGGCAAAGTTAACCTCGAAGCAATGCCCTCCAGCAACCTTTGGATGCAGGAAGCTTGGCAGTTCGCTGGGGCATTTTGTGACGCCTATACGCAGTACGCCGCTACCGCTGGCCGCATAAAGCTCGGGGTGGCCCCAGGACCCGTGCAGGGGCGTTTCATGACCTTTACACGCAGTGCGCTGCTCGCTATCATTCGCAAGCTCATTTCGCTAGCACATTCGCTCGCAAGCTTGGCAATTTTCGCCCGGCCCACCCTCCCTCGGGTGAGTTGATGAGCCTCATGCTAGGTTGGTAAGTATTCCACTGAGTCCTTCAGTGTGACGGTGCCCAGGTGGGTGGTGGCCGCTTCAGGGTTACCATGGATACCTCCTCCCCTGCTGTGCATTGCCCGGCTCCACCAACCTTGAGGCACCAACGCCCAAGCTCATCTATTGTTGATGAGTTTAATTTGCATTAAATGCATTTTACAATAATTGTTAACTATATTATGTTTTATAGCTTGATGTGTGTGTTGTGAAGTTATCGTGTCCTTTTATTAACACCTTAACTCCATCCAGGTTCAACTAAAAAAGCTGGCACCAAGAAGGCACAGCCAGAAGCTAATCCAAGCAGCACAGAGGAGAAAAAATCAGAAGGTGACTATTGATAACTTCTTTTTACTCGTGGATACTTATGTAGTATCCACTAATCTTAGTGGCATTTGTATGCAAATGAGACACTCACTCCTGTGCAACCAGTTAAGTGTGATAATTAGCCAATCACCAGGTGGATAATCACTCACTTACATCACTCACCCATAAAAAGGAAGCTTGATTTATCGGCTTCCACATGGAATGATCAAAATTTTCAAAATGGTTTTTCTGTTCCTTCTCAATGGAGATAGACCTTAATTAAGAGCACGCTTCCATAATTATTGCCTGGAGTAGAGCAATTTGAAAAAAAAAAAACGAAAATTCTCAAACTTGGCCAGAAATTATGTAGGTCTAATGGAACTATTTATAAAAAAAATACTTTAAGTTCAATCAGATTTTTCTTTTACCCGAATGGCGACGATGACTGTTTGAACATTCTAACAAGGGGTGCATATGTTGTGGTTTAAATTTTTCTTTGGTTTAAAATTTTTCAAACCAGTTTGATTTTTAGTTTTCATTGTCTTGTATTGATTATCATAATCTGAAACAAAGGAAAATAAAAATCATACTGGTTTGAAAAATTTTAAACCAAGGTAAAATTTAAACCACAACACATACAACACACGACTTAAAAATTTACAAGAAATGAATAAAAAGGTACAGTCAAACAGTTAATACATCATTCAAAAGAAGACATTCTGCTTAACAAATTTAAATGGTTAAATGTACAATTTGACTCAACATAATATTTTTTTATAAAAAATACTAGATCTGTTGCTGTGTGCTGCTCACTAGTATTTTTTAAAAAAAATCGGTACATCGGTTATAGCTGATTAGATCCTCTACACTGAGAGGATCCGGTACTTCTATTTCGCTATGGTGGTCCTTGCATACATGTATTGTGTTCGTTTTTACTGCTAATGCACTTCTCCTGTTCGTATGTCACCCTTTCTTCTTGACCTTTCCCTCTAGGAAAGAAAATCATAAGCAGGGTCACTGAATAACAAAACTTCTCACCAAGATAATACTGATGTAATGTATATGAAATGATTCATATATGAACTGCGGATATATATGAAGGTGATATGTGATCTTCGCAGTGAATTTCCAATTTAAGCAATTGGAATAAAGAAGCCTGAAAAAAAAATCAGGACTTCAACGGGATTCGAACCCGTGACCTCCTAGCCTGCGAACGCAGACGTGTTTCCGGCTGTCGCTTGTCTCCGCCGAAAACTAACGTCTGCGAACTCGAGCCAGAAAACGATTTCTGTGACGTACAATCTTTTGTTTTCTCTTTGGCCAATCAGATTACGCGATAGAATAAGACACGAGTGAACACCACGCGGCTCCCTCGCGACATAGCCTGCGAACGCAGACGTGTTTCCGGCTGTCGCTTGTCTCCGCCGAAAACTAACGTCTGCGAACTCGAGCCAGAAAACGATTTCTGTGACGTACAATCTTTTGTTTTCTCTTTGGCCAATCAGATTACGCGATAGAATAAGACACGAGTGAACACCACGCGGCTCCCTCGCGACATAGCTGTCGGCGGAAACAGGCAAGCTGCCATGCAAAGTTGAATGAGACACGAAAGGTTTTTGACGGCTGTGAAAGTTGATTCTTTGCAGAAGAACATTTTCAGTTGCAAAGGAGAAGGTTAATGTACTCGGTTAAAGTGTTTTAGTGCATACCTTCATTGATAAATCACGCAACGTGGGCTGTGAAAAGCTGACCATCTGTTGACAAACTGAAGTGTTGCAAGCGACGTGTGCGATTAAACCGGGGATTGAATAGCCTGCGAACGCAGACGTATTTCCGGCTGTCGCTTGTCTCCGCCGAAAACTAACGTCTGCGAACTCGAGCCAGAAAACGATTTCCGTGACGTAGAATCTTTTGTTTTCTCTTTGGCCAATCAGATTACGCGATAGAATAAGACACGAGTGAACACTACGCGGCTCCCTCGCGACATAGCTGTCGGCGGAAACAGGCAAGCTGCTATGGGAAGTTGAATGAAACGCGAAAGGTTTTTGACGGCTGTGAAAGTTGATTCTTTGCAGAAGAACATTTTCAGTTGCAAAGGAGAAGGTTAATGTACTCGGTTAAAGTGTTTTAGTGCATACCTTTATTGATAAATCATGCAACGTGGGCTGTAAAAAGCTGACCATCTGTTGACAAACTGAAGTGTTGCAATCGACGTGTACGATTAAACCCGGGGATTAAAGAACGCCCTTCAAAATCCGAAGAGATTTTGACGGTGATCATGTCTGATTTTCCGTCAATAGATTGGCAAAAAGATTCTAGCAACACGCAGGAGGCGGCAATCGACCAGATGCGTCTCATCTTCACCCGGGATCTTCACCTTCCGAGAAATTACATAATACAGTTGCGACAAGCGTCGTTGAAAACCCTGGAATTTGTTTGAGCCCGATGTTTTGGGGAGTTCTAAACCCTTAAGCGTTTCTAGTGCCTTTTTTTGCTGCATCAAGACTCAAAGATTTGGTCCAAGGAATGAAAACCTTCGCAGGTTTCAGTGATAGCTCAAATTATGTTTACATCTACACCGCTGCGTAAAGGCGAATCTCACGAGACTCGCTCGAAGGAATTGTCTCTTCCGGAAGACCAAAGTACAACTCTGACAAATAGTATTATAATTTTCATTTGATATCTTCCTCTAGGTTTAACAGTGAAGTGTAAGTAAGTAAGTAATGTCATGCATTTTTATTGAAATACCTCAGTCAATAAATTGTTGTTGTTGTATTTTATCTCACCTTTCCAAGTCTCTGGTACGTGATCCGTACACGAACGAATAGCAGCTGTTTTCAATATTCGCTATTTTCAATGTATCACAGCGCTATTCAGCGCAAGCGACGATAATGGGCTGACCTGGCCCTTCATCTAACTAACGAGCGGCGAAACGACGATCGATCACATTGCTACACTGAATACTATTTCCTCTCAGGCAATGCTTGGAAAATAACTGATTTTCCAAATCCATTCGATAGATTCACGAATATGTCTTTCTTCTTTTTTGAATCATGTACTTTAATGCATTTACCTGATTTGACTTTTCAAATTAAACACTTCACAAACTTTCCCCAGCGCAGTGTCGTATTGTTATTTTCCACGCGATTGTGCGATGCTCTCGCAGGCTACACGCGTGGCGGTTCTGGGATTTTGTGAGCCTAACTGTGATTGGCTTAGAATTTTGACGTCACGGAAATCGTTTTCTGGCTCGAGTTCGCAGACGTTAGTTTTCGGCGGAGACAAGCGACAGCCGGAAATACGTCTGCGTTCGCAGGCTAGGGATTGAAGAACGCCCTTCAAAATTTCGACGAAATTGGTGTAAGCACCAAACCATGGTTGAGTCAAGACGTTCCATAAAATGCTTACTTTATTGAAATTGCAGAGGTTATCCGAACACATAAATGGCGATTATGATGATTATGAAGATTATGTTTCGAAAATATTCCTCTGATCCAGTAGAGCGAAGAAAATCAGGATATAACGAACAAAACGGTAGTAAAGAAACAAACAGCAAAGAGATCAAAGCACGAGGCGATTGTGTAACCTGTATGAAAACTGATACGAATCACATGGTTGCACCATGGGCTAACGCAATGTCACGCGCGCGTTACAATAAGGCGTGTAGAAATAATAGAACAAACAAAGCGAGACGTTTGAATCTAACAATTGGGAAAGAAATCCAAAGAGAATTTGACGGTGATCATGTCTGATTTTGCGTCAATAGATTGGCAAAAAGATTCTAGCAACACGCAGGAGGGGGCAATCGACCAGATGCGTCTCATCTTCACCCGGGATCTTCACCTTCCGAGAAATTACATAATACGGTTGCGACAAGCGTCATTTTGTTTGAGTCCAATGTTTTGGGGAGTTCTAAACCCTTAAGCGTTTCTAGTGCCTTTTTTGCTGCATCAAGACTCAAAGATTTGGTCCAAGGAATGAAAACCTTCGCAGGTTTCAGTGATAGCTCAAATTATGTTTACATCTACACCGCAGCGTAAAGGCGAATCTCGCGAGAATCGCTCGAAGGAATTGTCTGACAAATAGTATTATAATTTTCATTTGATATCTTCCTCTAGGTTTAACAGTGAAGTGTAAGTAAGTAAGTAATGCCATGTATTTTTATGGAAATACCTCAGTCAATAAATTGTTGTTGTTGTATTTTATCTCACCTTTCCAAGTCTCTGGTACGTGATCCGTACATGAACGAATAGCAGCTGTTTTCAATATTCGCTATTTTCAATGTATCACAGCGCTATTCAGCGCATGCGACGATAATGGGCTGACCTGGCCCTTCATCTAACTAACGAGCGGCGAAACGACGATCGATCACAATGCTACACTAAATACTATTTCCTCTCAGGCAATGCTTGGAAAATAACTGATTTTCCAAATCCATTCGATAGATTCACGAATATGTCTTTCTTCTCTTTTGAATCATGTACTTTAATGCATTTACCTGATTTGACTTTTCAAATTAAGCACTTTACAAACTTTCCCCAGCGAAGTGTCATATTGTTATTTTCCACGCGATTGTGCGGTGCTCTCGCAGGCTACACGCGTGGCGGTTCTAGGATTTTCTGAGCCTAACAGTGATTGGCTTAGAATTCTGACGTCACGGAAATCGTTTTCTGGCTCGAGTTCGCAGACGTTAGTTTTCGGCGGAGACAAGCGACAGCCGGAAATACGTCTGCGTTCGCATGCTAGTGACCTCCGCGATATTTCTACCAACTGAGCTATGAAGCCACACATTGGGAGCGAGGTCAATTGTGAGTTCATATTTTCCCGTGAAAGGAGTGAAATGATGTAATGTATATGAAATGATTCATATATGAACTGCGGATTTATTCCAATTGCTTAAATTGGAAATTCACTGCGAAGATCACATATCACCTTCATATATATCCGCAGTTCATATATGAATCATTTCGTATACATTACATCATTTCACTCCTTTCACGGGAAAATATGAACTCACAATTGACCTCGCTCCCAATGTGTGGCTTCATAGCTCAGTTGGTAGAGCATTGCACCGGTATCGCGGAGGTCACGGGTTCGAATCCTGTTGAAGCCCTGATTTTTTTTCAGGCTTCGTTATTCCAATTGCTTGTTATTCCACGGAAGGTCACTGGAAATTCCAAGGGGGAGGGGGGGTTAAACCCAGAAATTTCCGAGGGGTAGAGGGGGTTCACGGGCAGCTCCTTTTCCAGACGGGGTGAAGAAACATGAAAAAAATAAACAACACACGATCGATCCGAAGCACGAAGAAGTACTTACGTACGTTGTTTTAAAACAAAAAATAAAGCTCCTTTCCATTGAGATGAGGTTTACATCATAAGCTTTAATGTTTCTGTTTTTCATTCGAGTTTCCTAGCGCTTGCTAGCGCGTACAAAGATGCTTCTTTCTTCGTGACCGAATCAAAATGGCGGAGGTGACAGCAGAAACTCGTCCCACACTCCCACTGGTGTCTTGTCTCAGAAGGCCTGGCTGCTAAGCTAGTGAAATTACTTTGGACGAACGTGAAAGATATTTACGATACGATATTGAAGGCGGCCGTTTATGAAGTTGCTGGAATCCTAAAAACAAAGCCTTAGTAGATTGTAAGACAGAATTTTAGATAAATAACCGGGCCAGCAAGGAATGTTGTAAGTTGCAATTTTTATTTACAGTGCCGTTGCGTGCGTGATACTTGAAATTCTGAAACAACACTTCGCAGAAATTGTAACATATCTTCTAGTACGTAAAATTAATGACTAACAGTAAATGAAATAAAAAGGTCCAGGCTTTTAACAAATTAAAAAATTATTCTAGAGGCGTTGAATGAAGTTTTAAAGCTACATGTTTACTTACTGATTTCTGATTTACAAGTGAAGTGAAGATATCGATCACGCACGTATTAAACGTTTCTGCCGACTTTATTTAGTGTCCAAATGCTAAGGATACAACTAGATTGTTACAATCGCCCTACGTTTTAAAGTACGAAGCAATTTCGAATTCTCAAAGGGGTGTTTAAAAATATTGGAAATTCCTGGGGGGTGGGGGGGTCCCCACAGACCCTCTGGAACGGAAATTCCTGGGGGGGAAGGGGGTGCAAAACAAAAAGCCTTCCGTGGGGGGGGTATAGATATTTTCTGGAACCACACATTGGAAATTCACTGCGAAGATCACATATCACCTTCAAGATAATACTGACGAAAAAGAAACACAGCGAATGTCTCCTTACTTCTTTCTGTGCCATATTCGATTAGAGATATCACGTGACTATTTTGGTGGGAATTTATGGATTTTTTTGGATCCGATCCGGGTTTTGTCAGTCGGATCACATCCGGTCCAGGTTTTGTTAATCTGGTCCGATCCAGTCCGGGTTTTGTCAATCCGGTCCGATGCTGGTTTTGTTAACGCCCTTATAAAGCCACCTTCAGCTTGCGAATTTCAACCATTAGGCATCATTTGTTACTTCCATATTCAAGAGTTAACAACAATGTTATGGCACGTTGATTTTAAAATAATTATAATATTACATAGACAAATTTCTATGTATAGTTTTATTTTCTTCGCCTTAATATTTGCCAGTTTTACAACTTAAATTATAGCTTTTGAAACTATACATGCCATTCACAGTTATTTTGTTAAGCCTTTTATTCTGTGCCTTTTGTCTTCATGTACTTTACTATATATTACATGCAATTTTGAAAGGAGCTCCAGCAGGCTCAAAGGGCTGCAGAGTGAAACCCGGCCATAGCTATAGAATTAGGAGAATCACGCATGCATAGACATAAAAGAAGCATGCATTCGAGTTTTCATGATCATCATGGCCAGCTGCATGGTTCACGGGTGGATGCGTTGTACGTACAACCGTCATGCAACATGGCGGCTGTTTGTATGGCCATACTAGTATTCGGCCTTGTCAGCTTACATCCTTGACATTATATTGAACATCCATGTTATAATCAATTGACAGCTGTCAAAACATGGTAACCGCTGGCCAGTATCACATGAACATATCGCAGTCTCAGGTGTAGAGCTCATAAAGGTCACATATTTTTTTAATTTGACTGCTGACCAGGTAATGTTTCCACTGGACTGTGGGCTCAAGTCCTATTTATTTTTGCCAAGGGTACTTAAAAAAAAATGACAGGAGTTTGTCGGTGAAATTTCTGCCATTACACTTGATGATTTATTTAAGCTGTGAAACTTTCTTGAGCAGTTGCATTCTTGACAGTATTTGAATTGTCAGTGTATGTCGAGCTTCGCTGTTAGCTTTGGCTAAATCTATAATTATGGTAAGTACAGTTCCATAAACATACATATATTTGCTTTCAAGGCATCATGTACTCTCATAAAAACGGGTTTTTAAAAATTCGGTTTTCGCCTTCCGTTCTCCTTTATATTTAAAAAGGACTGTTGAATCGTTGAAAGGCTCTTCACCTTTTTTATTATTCACTTTTATCATGAAATCAAGAAGATATTTACAATGTTAATGCATTTAATGTATTTCAGAGTATATTATTATAATCTTCTTTTGAGCTTGTTAAATTTATATTCTCTTTTTGGTCTGTTGACCCCAGGTGCTCTTCTGGAAACTGCTGCCAAAAGGAAAAAAACAGAACCAAAGTCAAGTAATCCAGAGGAGAAATCAGAAGGTAACCAGGGTTCAAAATAGCAGCCGGCTGTCGGCGGTAGCCGGCACTTTGACCACACTTGCCGGCTACTTTTCACCGAAGAAATATTAAATATCATGCCTTCATCGGCCAACTGAAATCAAAGTTGCTGTAAGTTGAAGGAAACATTTTATATCAGACAATACAGCAGCTACAGGGTTAGAAAGTGCGACTCACTGGTGGCTAATGCGACCAAAATTTCATCTTTGGCGACTAAAACTTCTGGTTTTGCGCTTTAGTGGCCAATGTGGCAACTTCATTTCTGTGTTAAGATGAATAACGGGCCGCCCCACCTTCTCAGGTATTGTGTCCCTCCAGAAAATTATATTGGAAGATCTTATTTACTTCTCAAACATTCAAAATAAGAAAAGAAGTCAAATTGCTCCAATCCATTCTTTTGCTTTGCCGTAGAATATTTTCAGTTCGGAAAACCAAAATGGCCGAGTGTAGTTGAAATCGCCCCAGAATGCATTGCAAGCCTATGGGTACGTCATGTATGCATATGGATTGTGTCGCTTGAAAACGCATGGCTCTAGATCTAGCCGGGAAAAAAATGAGCCTTGACAAAAAAGCCGACATATTCAAGCTAAAAACGAAATTTTATTTTGAACCCTGGGTAACCATGATTGGTAACTCTTTTTAAAATCATGTACGTGTTCAAATCCCTCTGCGGGAAATTTTTGTCTCAAATTTGAACCAGATGACGACTGATTTCTTTTAGTGAACTGAAGTAAAGGCTGCACAAATGTCTGATGTAAAAAAGATGGTTACTTATTATAAACCAGAAACATCTACAGTACATTTTAAACTAGAAATAACTGAGTGCTTAATTCAACGTCAATTCAAGTTGTTTGCTATCGTCATCATCATCATCCTGGTCATCATCATCATCATTATATCGATACCAAAATTCTATTTATTTCTTGCCCTTGATACTTTATTATATATAATTATGTCCATCCTATTAATATTCTTTTAGCAATTGAGGAATCAAATATCAGCAGAAAGATATTTAGGCCAAAGCCAGACGAGCTAGAGATCCTGAAGGCAGACCACCAAGGAAACTACAAGGAATCAGTGGCTGATAGGGCACTGCAATTTGGAGTGACGGAAAAACAAATCATAGACTGGCACAAGCGCTTCAAACCAGACTAATTTACAAGGTGACATATATTACATATGTGCATTGTTCTCGGACAGGGCCCAACTCGAACCCTTACTCCAACATTTATATGTCATGTGGGGCCATGAGGGTCCCCATTTTTAAGAGCGAATACTAAATTAAAATTTAAGCATTTTCCCAATTCGATTAGTATAACAAATTCCACACATAAAGGACGAAGGATAATCCGAAAAAGTTCATTGTGCCACAATAATTTTGACAACAAAAGATGATCTTGGAAAATAAACTGTTATATTTCGGTATGAGCTATACCATCATCAGACTAAGGAAATTTACATACAAGCTAGATCTTAAATACTGTGGGTTTACTCAGGAGAATAGATGGAGTTCTCTGCTGGATTTCAGTCCATTGTTGAGAGAAGGTGATAGGCGTTTGATGAAATAAGCCTCTTTGTATAGGAGAAGATTCCAATTATTGTCATAGTCAAGTATTGTTGTATTGTCACGGACAACTTGGGTGAAATATTCTTTGTCATAACTAACAGGAGGTGGAACAATGTCAGTATTTAAAGTATCCGGTAAATTACACAAGTTACGGATGAAAATTAAATGATCACAAGTTCGCAGGTGTTTGTAAATTGCGCTCTCTTTGTCAGAGATAGCGTGTTCATGTGTTCGGACGAAAAGAGTTCTGTCTGTTTTGCCGATGTACGTTGATTGGCAACCAGGGCAATTGAATTTGTAAACAACGTGTGATTTACTCAATGGTGGAACTTGATCTTTGTTGTTGGTGTAGAAACATAATTTCGTTGTTTTCTCGCGTACTTTTATCTCGATGTTAGGGTTTGCAAGGCATCTGCGAAGCTTTCTCTTGAAGGATCTTAAGAGTTGCGATGTTTTGTCTCCGATGTATGGAACAGAAAGCCAGATGGTTATGGAGTCTTCCTTGTCTTTGTTTCCTGCTCTATGGATCTTATTCAGGGCATCGTACGAGAACCGTCGAATTAGCGTGTTTGCAATGCGTGAGGGGAAATTGTTCCAGGATATGATCGTTTTAAGTCGTTTTAGTTCAGATTTGAGCAGATTAGGGGAGCAGATACTATGAATGCGGTTAACTAGGGCTTTAATCCAAGAAATTTTCTGACGCCATGGGACGAAACTATCAAAGTTTGTGTATTGACCTGTAAAGGTGTCCTTACGGTAGATTCCGATGCCGTTGGTTAAAATGTTGATATCCAGAAAATGCGGAGTGGTGTTTTCAAAGAGATCATAAGTAAAGCGGATGTTCTTGTCAAACTTGTGGAAAAAGTCTAGAATGATGTTGATTGTGTCAGGTTTTATCAAGAGTAGTGTGTCGTCAACATATCTACAATAGAAGGTGATAAGTCCTCGATTAATGAGTTGTTTGACGATTGTTTGTTCAAACTCCGTCATAATGATGTTGGCTAACACTGGGCCTAGTGAGCCACCCATGCTGACACCGTCGATTTGTTCATACAGCTGGTTGTTGCAGGAAAACGCAGTTTTAGTGCAGGTATCGCGAATTAACTTACGGAGCGTGGATTTCTTGAGATTTGTGTCGATTAGTTTCTTGTTGTAGATTCTATCTACGATAATCTCGAGTGTCCGTTGTAGGGGGACATTTGTGAAGAGGGATTCGACGTCAAAGGATACGAATTTGTAGCCTTGGTCAAACAATTCTGAAGGTATTAGTTTAATACGACTGGCAGCATCAAAAGTGTCCTTTAAAGTGAATTCGTTCTGTGTTAGTGGTTGCAGGAGCTCGCTGATGTATTTCCCCACGGAGTAGTGTGTGGTACCCGTGGTGTCAATTATAGGGCGGAACTTTGGCAAGCGATCGTACGCTTTATGGATCTTCGGAAGGCCATGTGCACGTGCAGGTTTGGCGTTCTGGGGGCGAATTGTCTTGTACGTGTCTTTGTCTAGTTCACCACGATTTACGAGGGTTCGGAGATATCGTTGGATGGAGTTGAGACGGGTGTGGGTTGGATCTTTCCTGATGGGTTTGAATTTTCTACGATCAGAAAACAGGTCATTCATTGATTTCATCTAGTCGTCTTTAGAGATTAGGACTACACCTTCTCCTTTATCTGGCTTCAAAATCACGGTGGTGGCTTGCAATTTCCCCTCACGCATTGCAAACACGCTAATTCGACGGTTCTCGTACGATGCCCTGAATAAGATCCATAGAGCAGGAAACAAAGACAAGGAAGACTCCATAACCATCTGGCTTTCTGTTCCATACATCGGAGACAAAACACCGCAACTCTTAAGATCCTTCAAGAGAAAGCTTCGCAGATGCCTTGCAAACCCTAACATCGAGATAAAAGTACGCGAGAAAACAACGAAATTATGTTTCTACACCAACAACAAAGATCAAGTTCCACCATTGAGTAAATCACACGTTGTTTACAAATTCAATTGCCCTGGTTGCCAATCAACGTACATCGGCAAAACAGACAGAACTCTTTTCGTCCGAACACATGAACACGCTATCTCTGACAAAGAGAGCGCAATTTACAAACACCTGCGAACTTGTGATCATTTAATTTTCATCCGTAACTTGTGTAATTTACCGGATACTTTAAATACTGACATTGTTCCACCTCCTGTTAGTTATGACAAAGAATATTTCACCCAAGTTGTCCGTGACAATACAACAATACTGGACTATGACAATAATTGGAATCTTCTCCTATACTAAGAGGCTTATTTCATCAAACGCCTATCACCTTCTCTCAACAATGGACTGAAATCCAGCAGAGAACTCCATCTATTCTCCTGAGTAAACCCACAGTATTTAAGATCTAGCTTGTATGTAAATTTCCTTAGTCTGATGATGGTATAGCTCATACCGAAATATAACAGTTTATTTTCCAAGATCATCTTTTGTTGTCAAAATTATTGTGGCACAATGAACTTTTTCGGATTATCCTTCGTCCTTTATGTACTAAAACTATCATCAGGTACTGGGTTTTGAAATTCCACACAGTTTCAAGAATTACCCAAAGAGTAAGTGTATTTCACATTGAAATGACAGAGTATTCAAAAAGTTGCAAGTATGTTGAACATTTTAACTCAGAGACTCAACGGATACTGCAGAACTTAAGTTGTAGGTTGGAGCTTTACCTTTTTTTCTCCATTTCACATTTTTTTATTTATAAATGACCAAATAACTAAATTTACAAGAATCTGGAATTTGGAGCTTTACCTTGCAAAATGTTAGTGCTGTTGGCATTGACTTGGACATGGACACGAAGCGATATTACACTACCACAATGACGGTGGGATAAATTGCAACCTTCTAAATTCGCAAGTTTACAAAGCAAGGAATCATGTTAAGAAAATCAGATATTTACGTCTTGAACATGGACACGGTTTGAGAGACGCTGTGGCCCCTCCCCACCCAAGTATCCCAGGGGTTTCAATAAGGAATAGACGGCTGTGACTGATTACAAAAGGGGTGTCTGGGAGCATGCTCCCCAGAAAACTAGAAATCTAGAAGCTCGGATGGGCAATTTCCAGCATTCTGGGCATCAAAAGGCGTGTTGTTGTTGAGTGTTTTTAAACAAACTAAATGAAATCTTGACAGACGGCGGTAAGAGTTGCTAGAGGTGGTGGTAGATCGACGGAAGTCGGTGTCACAGCGGATTTGGACCCCCCGGTCCAAATCCGCTAGCGGATATGGACCCCCCGGACCAAATCCGCTAGCGGATATGGACCCCCCTTCGTGGATTTTGACCCCCTAAACAATTGTTTTAAGCTTTGTTTCCTTCTCACTCAGTAAGTTTTCCATTTGCAAGCTTTTTTAACGTTCCCTTCAGGGGCGTAGCGTGGGTTTTTGAAGATGTATGCACGATAAGGAATTTTTTTGTAAGCGCCGAAGGCGCGTGTAACCAGGGGGGTCTGGGGGCATGGTCCCCCAGAAAATTTTGAAATTTAGGGTCTCGGAAATGCCATCTCCTGGTTTTTCTGCCGGGCATTTTCAATAAATAATGCCGCAAAAATGCAGTAGAAAGTTGTTTATTTTAACCATTTCTCTATTATTTTCTGTAAGCTACAGTGTTACGAAAATAAAAAAATAATAATAAAAAAACAACGGAGACAGGTCACAAGCAAAGGGCGAGGCGTCGACTCTTAAGACGGGCAACACTGTTAATATCCACGTTCTTGTGTTTATGTATATGAAGTAGCTCAAGTCGCGGAGATATTCATTGGATTCTCTAACACTAGGGCTTCACCGTTTGACCTCGCAAGAGGTATATTCCTAATCACCATTGACGGCAAATACGTTTTGTTCTGAAGCCACACGTCATGGAATTGTAACCTCTCCTTCAAGAATACCTCTGGGGCTGGTGAGGCTGGCTGACCTTGAGGGAGGGGTACATGAGGCGTTTTTTTCTATTTTTAATTACCACTCAAATGCATCTTGCCATTAATAAAAAACGCCCAAATATGAAATTATCAGCCAGAAAATTTAATGAGAAAAACGTTTTTAGGGAATTCCAAAAAAAAAAAATTCTCACATGTCAGCTGTACGCACGGGCGTACGTGCGTATATGGACGCTACGCCCCTGCCCTTGAATGACAACAACCTGAATTAAAAGCAATTGCCGATTTTTTTAATTCGAGTCGACTCGAATAAGTATTGTATTTTGCGCATGTAAACTGCGACGTTTAAACCAGGCTTAATTTGCAAAGAAGCAATAAAACTCGCTCTTGCGCTTTTTGTGAAAATCTTTCAATTTCAAGTTTACAACTTTTAACAAAGCTTATACTACAAACAAAACACTTCTTACGCTGTAAAAGTCGAGAAAATTGCTCCTTGTTTTATCGGCAAAACGAAAGCTAGTTAGAGGGAGAGGAAATCTATTGTGTAAAGTAAGAACAAAAAGAAAACAATGTAATTAGAGTCCAGTAGTAATCTTATTGTCCTGTATCTTTTCAGGTTTTGCAAATTCACTCAACCGAACATTTATTCTAATAAACTAACTTGACCATTAGCGACTTATTAGCCGAACTTGTTTTTATAAATTTGGCTCTGCACTTTAGGCTCGGGCCAACAAATATCAAATATGACCCTTGATTCTCGTTTGGTAAACGTTGCTTGGGGATATTGACAATAAAATAAATTTTCATTGGACATGCATGCTGTGTTTGGTAAACGCCGGGGCGTACCTTCTCTATTTCCTCTTTTCAATGTCCATGAAATATTCGTATTGACATTAAATCATCTTTTCTTTTATTCGTTTACGAATCCAGGAGTACAAAAGTTAAGTATGATCACTTTTGTTGGGGGGTCCAAATTCACAAAGGGGGGTCCAAATCCGCTAGCGAATATGGACTCCCGGGGGTCCTTATCCGCTAGCGGATTTGGACCGGGGGGTCCATATCCGCTAGCGGATTTGGACCGGGGGGACCAAATCCAGGGGGGTCCAAATCCGCTAGGACACCGGCTCTTATTGAAACCCCTGTAATTTTAAAATCTGTCGAGTACTATCAGCCCCCAGTTAAAGGGTAAAAGTATTGTGTTATAAACGTGTTTTGATGTTACTTTTAAAGCAGTGAATACCAATGATATCTGAGTAAAGTTTAGGTTCGTTGCATTTTGTCACTTATGTCCAGGACTGAACACAGGTATTGCATAGGAAGTACTTCATATATGACTGGGTTATTGGCCATTTTCATACTACTTCATATTTGACAGAATTATGTGTGTTTAGGTGAACTTTTATCAGGGACACTTTGTGATGCTTCTTATAAAGAGAGCGCGTCTCATTAGCGTTCAATCCTGGACATATCTGTCTTGATAAGGAACGAGATACATGCTTTTCTTAACTTTCAATTTTTCTTTGTAGTTAATAAATGTACACCACAAATGGCGAAGCAGAAGTATTGATGACGTTCAACAACTCTTGGTCATCAACTGAAAGTTACAGGAAAATGTTGTTGCAAGCAAGAATAATTACGAGAACATTTGCTTCGATGTGTAGCAGCTTGTAGCTTGTAATTAGACCGCAGTCTCTGTATTCTATCGCCGCATTTAAGGATGACAGTCTTGTTAAATACAGCATTTTGTGCGGTTTAGCTTTTTGTCACTGAATTTAATTAGTGTTAGTTACATTGGAACTGGATGTTAATTGCCATTGGCATTATAACTGACATTTGCAAATACGTTTACAATTAATCTGAAAGGCATGTTTGGAATCTCTTTGTTCGGAAAATGTTCTCGTAAAAGATTTGCGTATCCATTTTGGTCTTTTTGTGCTATTATTACGGACAGCGTTATGGTCGTAAAGCTAAAACTCATTGATATCAATACATACATACATACATACATACATACATGAAAAAAACTCGGATTTCAGAGTAGCCTGAAAAGGCTAATATCTTCGAGAAAATAATGGTATAAAAAAAAAGTCTATTTACATTAAAAATCTATTACATTGAAAAATCTATTTACATTAAAAATCTATTTACATCTATTTTTTTTCCGTGAAGGTTTGTAAATAGAGACATAATGTTCTTATTTTTTTACCAGATTTTTTATTATTTTTCCATATTTATTTATTTATTTATTTATTTATTTATTTATTTATTTTCACCCGTCATAAATTTTTATCAATTTTGCCTTCTTTGACTTCCTTTTTGTTGGTTTTCCAAAATTCTTGGCCAGTCATATATTCAGTAACGCCACGTGCAGTTTTTTACACGTGACTACATGTACTTTCACGTCTCCGCTTCCCTAACCGACTTGCCTTGTGGCTGGCCAAGCAGTTGGTAAACCAACGTAAAAAATATAGGTATAGAGAATTTTAGTGTCTAGAGTTTTAGTTTGCGAGCTTTTCTCGTGCAGTGTAAATATTATTTCGATTTCCGTTACAGAGATGTTCTGGGCCTAGTTGTTCAAAGCAGGATAGAGGAAATCCAGAATCAGCGTCCGGAACAGTTGATTCAGTTTTATTTTGTTGTTTTCCTTCATTTTAAGATTTGGCTAATCCCAAAGAATTAGCGCTTCAGGCAATCGGGCCCTGGTCTTTGGGAATTTTGGTGCATGCAAAGCATACAGATTACCAGAAAATAGTATTTTATATTATGTGTACCACTTTTTAAAAGAAAAAAAGACGTTCTCGTTCTCGCTAAACAAAAGGTTTTTAAAACGAGTAGAATAATGGCTGCTTACGAACGTCAACGGTTATACATCTCTAGTGCATTTATAGCCCGTACTCCGTAAACAGCGCAAAATCATCAGATTAGAAGTATTTTGGAAAATGTATCGAAAACCACGATGGGTTTTTTTTGTATTCCGCGATCGTGGAATTTCTTGTTTGTTCGGAATTGTGAGTTCCGCTTGTATTTGTTCAAGTGTGAGGGGTTTTCTTTAACACCAAAAGGCTGACTTCATGGACCTGTTAATAATTTCCAAGGTTATTAAGAAAAACGTGTTTCTTATCAACGATGACGTCGGTATCGCCGTCGTGGTTTCCAGAATTCCTTTTTGCGCTGAGCGGGAGTGCTGTGGGGTTAAGTCGCTTTGCAAGAACCTTGTTTGCCAACTTTAGAGTTTTGTGCGTCTCGCAAAAACAGGAATTCTCGTAGGACAAGGGCAAGTGAATACGCCTCTTTTTTGGCCGAATTTTGATGTTAGTACACACAGTTAAGTTTGAACTCGTATTTTAATTTTTATTTCGATATTGTACTGAAATACTTCAGATATACATTTGGTTAAGTTAATGAACCGTAATAGTTTTAAGTTTATATGTTTGAAGATTAGTATTTGTAATTATATAATCAGAACTTTAGACTGAGTAAGTGCGTTTCCTTTTTGGTTTGTAACACTTAGTGCAAGTACTTTTTTGATTGAGCTTAGTATACTGGAAGCAATATAAAATACAGTATAAATCTTCAACCCACATTTTCTGTTTCTTAAAGGAGAAGTTCACTCCAGAATGGCCATTTATTTTCTTTACGCCAATAAAAAGTTTATACAAAAATATGTTATTCACCAAAATTTCAGCTTCCAACGAGCGCTAAATCCCTACGAAATCTTTCTCTAAAGTAGCCCAAAATTCGACAACTGAACGCCGCCATCTTGGAGCTAGTAATGTATGCGTGACGTCAAAGAGCTCAGCCTGAAGTTTAGCCGGAAAATTTAAATACTCGAAAGTCCTTGTTTCTTTGTGGTGGCTTTTGTTTGTCAAAATGCCTGTTTGTGCAGCTCCATGTTTCTCAAATAGAGCTCCAAGAGATACAAAAAAACCTTTCACCTTTTCTTTCCTTTCAGACAGGCATTTTGACAAACAAAACCACTTCAAAGAAACAAGGAGTTTGAAGTATTTAAATTTTCCCGCTAAACTTCAGGCTGAACTCTTTGACGTCACGCATACATTACTAGCTCCAAGATGGCGGCGTTCAGATGTCGAATTTTGGGCTACTTTAGAGAAAGATTTCGTAGGGATTTAGCGCTCGTTGGAAGCTGAAATTTTGGTGAATAACATATTTTTGTATAAACTTTTTATTGGCGTAAAGAAAATAAATGGCCATTCTGGAGTGAACTTCTCCTTTAAATAAGCGTGCTGTGTAACATTTGTGCCATGTTCTGCACAATGTTCTGGCCTTTCATTCAAGGAAGTCGAAAAATTGAATATTTAAATTGGAACTGATGTGAGCAAGTTGACCCTTTTGGAGTGCTTTCACAGCCACTTTTGTTGATGCGCGCCAGCGAAGCGAACGCGGAGCGGCTTCCTACTTGGGTGCAATTCGCTTACCGGCGTTAAGCGATCTACCATCGAACTTCCGTTCTGGCCTTTTTCAAAGAATGTAATTTCTTTGGGGTGTCTCCTATACAAAAGAATGGCCTATGGTCTTTTCGTATTGACGGCAATGGTAGCAATGTAATTGATATAAAACTACTTTCCCAAATCTACCAGGGACCTAGCCTGCAAATAGGTTTCCCTCATGGGATATACAGTGCTCGACTTTTTTCGGCTCTCCCCGCTCGACGATTTTTTAAAATTGTTATAATCATTAACGTTATCATTATCATTGTCATTTTTCATTGGTTTAGTTTTTCCATATACCCTACGAGACGCGGTGGCCTAATTATTAGCGTGCTGGCCTCCGGATCGAGTGGTCCGGTATTATTAAGCCCTGGCCGAGGTCATTGTGTTGTGTTCTTGGGCAAGTCACTTTTCTCTCATAGTGTCTCTCTCCACCCAGCAGGTGTATAAATGGGTACCGGCGAGCTTGTGCAAGAATTTTTTTAAGCAACAAAAATCACAATAATGATAATAAAGCGCTTGCTTGATTTTTTCTCCCATGGCTCCCCTTGCACTTTTTTTAGCCGTGTGTTTTTTGTTTTTTTTTGGAAATCGCACCCCCGCCCCTCCCCTCCCCTCTTAAAAATAATGGTCCGTCTTTTAGATTGGAAGATGTCGTTCAGCGTGCCCAGTAAATGAAATTATCGTGGTGTGCTTCACACTAGTATGCTATAATCAAAGTCTTGTCTGATGAATTTTCTCCTTTCGAGTGACTGTGAGTCTGTGACTAGACCCCATCGTTCGCAGGCTTCTTTGTTTATTTTCCCGCCTCTTTACCGCCAGGGCTCATGGGATAGCATTCTTCCTCCGCATGCTGAAGGAAAAGGTTTTGGGATTCCGGGAAATGCAAACAACAAGATAACCATGAAAAGGGACTAATAATTTTTCTCGTCGGATGAGGTAAGAAAGACCGTTTTGTTTAAAACTTAATTGATGTTGATTTTGGTATCACTTCGTTCCACATATGAGACTTCACGTCAGGTCAGTAGTCAAATTATTCCACAAAGTAATAGTTAGAAAAAAGTAGTTGGATTGCTTCACCTTAGCTCTCCTCGTTATTTTGTACGCACCTTGATGTGATCGTGATATCAAGATTTCACAGTGTTTCTATCGCACTTGAAAATCGAAGTAAAGTTATGATTTCGTAACCTTATTTGACCCTGTGATCGGACAGGACCTATAGATAATATTTGATCGCTCCAACAACGTGACAAGGCGGCCATGTTCGTGGTCAAAACAATAAAAAACTTTTTCGCAGAATTTGCATAATTAAAAAGTTTAGTTCCCAGCGGAGGAAAACGCTTTGATCTTGACCCCCAACATGGCTGCTGTGACGTCAGTTGCAAGCCAGCAATAGTCAAGGGAACTCCAACTTTGTCTTGAGTCTGTGAACGATAGACTTTATACAGATCTGCATATTTCACAGTAACCCACGCAGAGTATTACAGTGAAACAAACTCAACCGGGGCCACCCAACATTTTTCAGCCAATCACATGACAAGCTCAGAACAAAAAAATTTCCTTCATCAGCCCCTTACTGTGATTGGTGCACTGATGAAGGAAGTCCAATTCTCTTGTTCTGAACTTGTCTTGTGATTCACTGAAAATGTTGGGTGGCCCCAGTTGCGTTCGTTTCATTTACTTAGCTGCATAACAGCAAAATGGCACAGTAAGGGCCATCTCTTTTGGTTAGTTAGTCAAGTACCTGTACTGCGGAGGAGAGGGGGAGGGGGGGTGCAGTGGTATGCAGTGATTACCTGCAGCTACACTGGGTCACATTTTTTAGCCTCCTGTCCAGAGATTCATTTTCTCCAGACTTAGTCCAGGGCTCTAACTTAACTTTTTAACCCACTAACAAAGTTTTGTAAGTGAGAATTTATCGTACTAGCAAATTGAACATGAACATTGAAGTTCAATTGAGCAGCTTTCTTGACATGTTTTGGTGACAAGGACGATTCTTACTCGTAAATATATGTTGACTAATGGATATTTTTTTCACTCACAAATCCCAAGTTAAATTCAAGCCCTGTTAGTACTAGTCTACACTATAAGTCCCATATGTATTCTCTTGTGTTTTTTTGTTCCTGGGGCGTCTAATCTCCTGAAAACCAAAAGCCATTCAATCTAAATAGAATTTGTTTCGAAGTTTGCAATTTGATTGACAGCTACGTAACGAAATTCCCAAGTTTGAAGCAAACTGTAGAAATTTCGAACGAACTTCGAAAACCGTTTGTCAAAAGTTTTGTGAAACCCTCTGTAACATTATGGTTTGATTGCATTTGATATTAATTTTGCCAAGCCAGCGTTCGATAATGTTGTGTTTGACAAGTTTCTTATGAGTTGGATTACTGAACCCAATTGAAAAATGACATTGCTGTTCAAACAAGTTACATGTAGATTTCCTAAAGTTTGATAAGACACCCAGGCACTGTTGTTGTAAAACATGCTTTTTGAATTTCCAGAGACTTTGCAAAATCAATAGTGAGAGTTACTCCTAAAAATTTGCTAGTCTTCCAATTAGCAATGAAATACTCCCCAGAATTTAATAAAAATGGAGAATTACAATTAACAAGAGTTTATCGTAAAATGTTGTAATAATGGTAATGATATGTAGCTACATGTAGAAGACAGACCTACTCTGTAGCTTGTAGCAAGTGGAAGGTGATTGTCTGGCTCACGGTGCTGAGTGAGTAACACACATTAACTCAATTGACTGCCGTCTTTTTTACTACAGGAAGACCTTGATGAAGGAAGTTACTGAGTATTAGTCAGCACATGCATTGACCAACATAAAGGAACATGGCCACACAAGTTACCTTTCTGGCAGAAGAATGGACTCAGTCAGCAAAGGGTGATGCCCTTTCCACCTTAACCAGACAGCTGGCCATTCACCTGGCCCAGCGACCTAATTTAAAGGTCAGTCTTTTAATACCAAAGTGTAGCCCAGAGGACAAACAGGATGCTGGAAAATACAACATCAAGGTTTTTGAACCTGAAGAACAGCCAGGCCTTAAACCAGTGTATTGGCTGGGTTTTCCTCCAGAAGGGTTTAGTACAGACTTTATCATTGGCCATGATGTTAAGCTTGGGTGGCAAGGAAACGCAATAAAACGGAGGTATGGTTGTAAGTGGATACACGTTGTGCATTCAAATGCAGAAGAAATGGGAATGTACAAGAACTTGCCAGGTGCCATTTCCGCTGCTCAGGAAGAACAAGAAAACCAAGTGAAACTATGTGAAAGTGCGAACATGGTAATAACCATTGGACCTAAGCTTGAGGATAGTTTATCTTGTAGTCTAAGCTTTTCTGGAAAAGAAATATTTAATCTAACACCAGGCATTTTTGATGAATTCTGTAATATACGCAAGGATTTTCAAGAGAGAAAAACATGTAGCCTCTTGATCTTTGGTCGAGGGGATGCTGAAGACTTTGAACTCAAAGGTTTTGATGTTGCCGCAAAAGCTGTTACCTTGAATGACTCAACTTACCGTCTTATAGTTGTTGGTGCTCCTGATGGAAGGCAAGAGGAGTTGGCTACGAAATTATGCAGTCATGGCATACCCCGCAGTCAACTGATTGTGAGACGCTTTTATAAAGACAGGAAACAGTTGGCTAACTTTTTTGCTGAAGCAGATCTTCTACTAATGCCATCAGGAACAGAGGCTTTTGGGTTAGCTGCCCTGGAGGCTTTATCAGCAGGTCTTCCAGTGCTGGTGACAAGCAATTCAGGCCTTGCAGAAGCTTTGAGGGAAGTGCCTCTAGGTTCCCAATGCATAGTAGATTCTCATTCAGAGGCTGAGTGGGCCAAGAAAATCAAGGAAGTATGGAAATTCCTAAAAACTCGACAGAAGGAGGCAAAAATACTTTGTGATGGTTATAAGGAGGTGTACAGCTGGGAGGAGCAGTGTGATGCTCTTGTGAAAAAGATGCAGAGCATGCTTTCAGGTAGGAATATGTCATAGGCTAGAGGATTTATATGATGAGAACTTGACCTATAATGGGCAACAAAAGTAGTGGTAGTCTCAAGGTAAATCCGAGCATTGTGATTGGTTCCTTCTTGGTCAGGATTTTGCCAATGGTCGTAGGCGGTGTATTTTTTGTTCTTGGTAGCCAGCAAATTCCAAATTTTTTATCTAAAACGAGTACCATATAATAAACTACTTACTTACCTAGCTTACTCAAGCTCTACTAGGGAACATTGGCTGTCGGTCCAGTTCAAGTCGATTAACTTGGCTTCTATAATCTTGAGCACTTCCAGCTTGCAGTTACGGATCAAGGATTTCTCTACAGTTCTCCAGTTTAGCAAATGACAATTTTAAAGCAGACCTCTCAGAGACAAACTTCTTGTTTAGAAGAACTCTTAATGTATTGCCCTGTCCAACTTTTTGCATAATGTGTCTATTTATGCAGGGAAATGTTAAGAGGTCACTATTCCCACCAATTCAGTTATAAATTACAGTTTTGCCAACTACCATATTCGGAAACATGAATGTGCAAGTGCTTTCTACAACACAAATCATAGGGAGTTGCAGGTTTCAACACTTTTGGGTTTCTGCTAATATGACTGTAATTATTACATTTTAGTGTAACACACTGTATAATGTATCTGACAGATGTTGCAAGTGACACCAAGAAGTCATTGAACAAAGATGGTTCTTCTTCTTCTGCCCAAAAACGACGCAAAGGTAATCTCAGGTTAAATTTATCCTTTTTTACAGCCTTTAGAAATCTTTGTAAGTCACTGTAAATCAAAAAGTGGTAAAAAATTCCTGACCACTTACTGCTTGAACTTTCAGCGGCTTTGTACAAGACAAATCATAGGGAGTTACAGGTTTCAACCCTTTTGGGTTTCTGCTAACATGACTGTGATTATTACATTGTACAGTAGTGAACATAACACACTGTATTTTGTATCTGACAGATGCTGGAGGTGACACCAAGAAGTCATTGAACAAAGATGGTTCTTCTTCTTCTGCCCAAAAACGACGCAAAGGTAATCTCAGGTTAAATTTATCCCTTTTTTACAGCCTTTAGAAATCTTTGTAAGTCACTGCAAATATTTTCAGTCATGGCAAACACTATCTTCATTCAGAGAATTATAGAAATCCTCAAGAAGTGGTAATATAAAAAATCTTTGAAAGGTAGTTGGCAGTCTAAATTACAAAAGGATAAAAAAACTCAGAAATACTGTTCAGAGTTTCCTTGGCATTGGAATTAGCATTTACTTTTTACCATTCTGCATTATGTGACTAAGAGAATATTAACCAGTATGACTCAGTCTTGTTTCTTTATCTGATGATGCAGAGAATACCCTAGAAGATTCACGTGCTGCAAAGCGACAGAAAGGTAACCCTAGTACATTTGGTATCCAAAGAGTGCGATGCTGGTTTTTCCTGACTATTCCTTCATTTTCTACTGACTCAGTTTGTTATTGTAGCTATTGTGTTTTGTTCACTTATATATTATTTCTAGAGTATATTTTTGTAGTTCTTTACAGTGCCTGCAAGTCATTTTCTGTGAATAGAATCATACACAGTGTTACAGCTTCTAACTCCTCTGTTTCTCTTACTAGCTTCACATGTTGACCCTGAGGAAGAAAGAGGTTAGTTTCTCTTTACTTTTTTTCTGTACCTTCAAGCCTATACAGTAAACTGTACAAGTATGTAGTCATGGGACAGCGTGGCCGAGTGGTTAGAGCACCAGACTTGAAAATCCAGAGGTCCCTAAAACATGTGACTCCCGCTGTTACCGTTTTGTTTTGTTTGCCTTGTTTTGCTTCGATAATTATGGCATAGAAGCAGTTCTCTGGCATTTTCTCGAGTGTTTCAAAACAAGCAACGAATGAGAATGAAGATATAACTGTGGAACAGCTTAATGAATTAGATCAGAAAGAGAAGCAAGTTGAGAAAGAGAAACAGGTTACAACTATGTTAAAGAAATTCAGAGTTGAGTGGATGCAGTTGTATCCTAGGCTGGTCCATAATGCTTCGTCTTCCTGTGTTACTGGAGGATGTACAAATTTAAAGATCGATAATCTTCATAATACTTTGAGGTGTTTTTTAGTGAGTGGTTACTTTAGCTTAATTGTGGCCAGGGCTATTTTTGGGAACGAAGGTGATCTTTTCTAAATCAGATTTTGGGCATGTAATCGGTCACCGATTTCTCTGATTTTTGGCAATCGAAATAACAAATGTTCAAAATTATAAAGCTTTAAAACTTTTGGCCGCACAAAATAAATGATCGCGAGATATCAGTGCTTTTGAAAAAATCAGTTTATGAAAAAAAACATGAATATTTTTAAACGCGACAATAGATTTTTCTCTAACTAATGTCAACAAGTTCAAATTATCCAAGTTTTAATGTGAGCAAGTTTCAATGAAATCGGCTTGCCAATGGTAGAAATTGCTGCACAGTTGACTGTTCATGGGTTGAATTTTTGCTTTAAAATATTATGCTTGTGTATTTTTGGGAGCTGTTACAACAACTCTTAAGTAATGCTAAGATCCAATGGATTACTTGAAAGCTTAAAGCCAGCTAAACGGAGCTGAAACATCTGGAAAGATTGGAAATTCCTAGCAAAAGTTGTAAACAAATGAAACAGAAGAGGTTTACGGTGTGTAAATTGTAAATTTTGAAATGTCTTACTTTTTTCGAATTAAAAAAAAAACTGTAGACTAATTTTTTTCATTTTATTTTTTAGTATGAGAACATACAGCATATAATGCAAATGGGTTTATCTAGTTTTGTGTGTCTAGCCTGGATGAAACTCGTCTAGTTTGGCTTGACAAGATAGCTACTTCTCGTCTTCCATTTTGAAGCACTTTGAAAACTTTCATGTTACAGTAAATTATTAAAACTTGCGGAATTCTCAAGATTATTTAGCACCTGGAAACGAACATGCCATGCCGCATTCCACATTCATTGCTGAATATAATGCATGAATACAGAGCTCAGGCGTAATTTTATCTGTGGCATGTTTATTTCCAGGTGCTAAATAATCTTACTTGGGTGCCAGCAGGGCACTGATTTGTGTTCTCAACGCAAGACACTTTACTTTCATAGTGCCTCTCTCCACCCAGGCCCCAGTTGTTCAAAAGATGGATAACGCTATCCACCGGATAAATCACTATCCAGCGGATAAGTGTTGGCAAAACAAACTACACTATCCACTGGATAGTGATTTATCCGGTGGATAGCGTTATCCACCCTTTGAACAACCGGGGCCAGGTGTATAAATGGGTACCAGCGAATTTACTGCTGGTGGTAACCCTGCAATAGACTAGCATCCCATCCAGGGGGGAGTAATAGTCGACATGAATAGTGGGCATGAAAAATTTGTGTGATCTGGAATTGAAAATCAAGTATGAGATTCTCCCAAAGAAATACACCCTAAGTTTGTCGTTTTGAGTTTCTATTACATTTCATTTATACCTCTTGCACCCTGTGTTCCATCCCTTAATTAGTTAATTCCTCTGGATCTGATGATGACGATGTTGATGATGATGATGATGATGATGATGATGATGATGATGATGATGAAAATAACGTGGAGGACGACGATGGCGATGATGATGATGACGACGATGACAAAGATGATGATGACGACTATAACATGGAGGACGACGACGGTGATGATGATGATGAGGGTAGGGGACTGAAAAATTGCTAAATGCTTACAATCATTGCTTAAAATAACTGCATGTATCTAGACCAGTAGTTTGGTTGGGACCATGAATGTAGAAATATAAACAAATCAATGTAAGGTGATGTTGTTAGCACTATGACACATACAGTAAAACTAAACTGTATCATTGGTCAACTTCATGTCTTTCCTCTTTCGCGTACGCTTGACGTCAAAGGAGGCAAGCCAAGTGCCTGTGAAGTTGATGAGCTGGCAGGAAGGATTGGTCAAAAGTGGAATAAATTGGGAATTTGCCTTGACATTAGTAATGATGTGCAGGAGGAAATAACTGCTAATGCAGATGACAAACCATAATTATGCGGTGCTACTTTGGACTACTAAGATTGTCGACTTGTGTAGCATAGTTGTTTAACTTTGATGCCTTTTAATTTGTTTATTAACTTACCCCAGTATGTGATAGAATTAAACTATGTCATGTTTTTTGATCACCTCTTTTTTGCAGCTGTCAGAGATGGCACACCCAGCTATAATGAACTTAACAGACTGGCACATGAAATTCCATCAGAGTGGAAGAATCTTGGGGGACTATTAGGCATTAGCAATGCAAGGATTACTGCATTTGAAAGACAAAATCAGTATGACATATTTGAACAAGCTTACAAAATGCTTCAACACTGGAAGCAAAGTAAAGCGAGAAGTGCAACTTACAAAGTTTTATTTGATGCGTTAAGTGATGAACTGGTCGATCGAGGGGACTTGGCTGAAAAGTATTGCTGTAAAAAGAAGTGAAATGTACATGTACTTGTAAGCAGTTGTTAAGTCTAAATGCAGACTTGTAAGTGCTTGTTTTATTATATCACATAACCTCATGGGTCTACTGTGACGTTCCCTTTTACTACTGTGATATCCTTGGTTTGTTGGATTGTGTTTACTATAGGTAGTCTTGTCTGAGAGGTTGTTTGATATATAGGCTGGTTGTTGGCCAATAGTCAACCCACATTTTTGTAAAGAGTAGACTGATAGTCAGTCGGCACTCAACCGATAGTTGGTTGACACCAGGCTGGCATGTTAGCCAAGAGTTGACCAACTGTCAATGGTTATATCAACCAACACACCATATGAGACAAGACTACCCACATGCTGTCGTACAGGGTTTGTGGTTCGTACAGGTTCGTACAGGTCATGGAAAACCTGGAAAGTCATGGAAGTTTAGGATTTCATTTTCCACCCCTAGAAAATCTTGGAAAATGATGTTGATTAAAGGAAATGGCAAAAATGTAGTCGAAATGAAGATGATTTCTAAGAAAATGGTCAAATTTAGGTCATGGAAAACTTGGAGAAGTCATGGAAAAGATCATGGAAAGTCCTGGAATTTCAAAAGCTCAAAGACTATGAACCCTGGTCATACCCCTTGAGGGAGGGACACAAATGGTAGCTGGCTCACGAATACCTGCACTTGACTTACATGTCTGCCATGTTATTAGTTACAGATTCTAGTTGAATCCTGGTTCCCGTATGCCGCCGACCTACCTGCAACATAGCCACTGGTTACTAATCTCATAAAATATCACTATCCCTGGCGCTCCGGAAAAACTGCCTTAGTGCCTGTAAAGTAAGTCAACTTCGCATGCATGCCAGCGGTAAAGACCTGCAATGAGCTTTGTTGCTGGTGGCATATGTTCTTATATGTGGGAACAGTATCCCAGGCAGTACCAGTGGCTGTGTCGCAGGTAGGTTGGCGGCATGAGAACCAGGCTAAACATGCAATACGCACTTTGTCATTCTGAGAAATTTACGCCCTTGTAAAAAGTTAGAATTATCACCCTTGCAACATGGGATATTACGTGCGTATTGTGTAAAAATATCATTTTAGTTTAGTATGTGCAGTTTATAACTTTACAAGTTGTGATATTTATTTTTAGTAACCATAGCTTTCAAAAAGTTGTTGTTCAAGTATTATTGTATTCCGTTTTTAAGAGTATAAATAGATATTGATTAGAATTTTCATGTTTTAAACATGTATAATATTATAAACATATGTAGTAGGTTCCGGAAAAACAGAGTTTATATGATAATGTTTTAATAATTATTTTAGATATTTAGATGTTAACTTAAAGTTTATCTTTTTACTGTTTTGTGTATTGTTTGTCAATAAAATGCTTTGTGAAAGCCAAGCCAGACCAGCTGGTCAGCATGAGGCACTGGTAAAAATAAATAAATAAATAAATAAATAAATAAATAAATAAATAAATAAATAATAAATACATTTATATAAAAGAGGTAAAAACTAAGATATATACAGTGGAACTCCGCTCTACGGACACCCGCCTAATACGGACACGCCAGTATTACGGACAGTTTTGTTGGTCCCGACGAAAACCTCACACATTTTCTCTTAAATTAACCCGCCTAATACGGACAATGGACACTTTTCCGTGTCCTGAGTGACAAACTCTTATACATTGTCAACCCCGCTTTACGGACACTATTTATCGGTGCACTGTGAATTTTCATTGTCGCGATTATTTGCTTACTTAAGACATTGGACCCTGGTCAAATAATGACAGAATTCGAAGAGTTAAAACCATTTTATTACAAGGAGAAACTTAATAGCGTGACTTCCAGTGTTTGACCCTTTCACTTTTTTTTTGTCTTTTGCTGCAGCTATCGCTTGTGTCGCAAGCTAAAAGCTTCCGTGCAAAGTAAAGTTACCGATTTTTTCAAATGGGTTGGTAGAGTTTAAGAACGGTTACGAGTTCCAGTTACAAAGGAAACTTTATAGAAAACGTTCTGTTGCTGTTAAAATGCGTTTTATTTCTTGTATATAGTAAAGTTCCGGCATTGTCAAATAATTCCACTGTTGAGTTTATTAAAGTTTAGTTCGAGTGTATGACTCGATCGTAAGGTTTTCGTAAAAACTATTAATTTTTGTCAGAGAGTTCACAGTTTGCATTTGTTACAGTTACAGTACAATTAAACAACGTTTTGTGGCCGTGAAAACGTTTGCCTTTGTCTTTGTATCTTTGTTACCTTTGTCATGTATCCGTGACTTTTATTCTGAGACCCCGCTTAATAAGGACACCCCGTTAATACAGACAATTTGGCCTGTCCCCTTGGTGTCCGTATTAACGGGGTTCCACTGCATTTACAAGTGTTGACAATACACGCTCCGATAAAAACGATAAAAAAATCAAAGATCTCTTCGAGATTCGACTATTTCGCATGGAGTATGCGTTGGGGAAATGTTAGTATTGAAAGCGATTTGTGATGCACTGACCCATTGACTCACAGTCCAGAAGGCTTTTATTAGCGCTCACCCACCCTCCCCCCCCCCCCCCCCCAAAAAAAGAAACAAAAAAAAAATTCCTGGCTCTTTTACGGCTTTTAACACAAACGTGCGAGTGGGAAAAAATATACCATATGCGTACTAAATTCAGACAAACAATTCTTTTCTGAAGTAAACGTTTACTACAACTAGACACGCTGAAAGACCAATTCATGGTTTGAAATGTTAATTATCAACCTTGATAAATTGATCCCAAACCAAACTTGAAGACGGTGAAAAAAATTTCTTCACCTCCGCGCGTCATTTTAACAACTCGCAAAAACACGAACTCTTTCTACAAAATATAACACTAGTTCGAAACACTCTGGTGAAAGGTAGGCTTTCATTCTGTACAACTGTCACTGACATTTATTTAACCACAACCAGCGGTAACTGGCGATAATAATTTGCGAATCATGGTGCCGTGAGATAGCGGACAACTACTGAATTCCTTCCACAAAATTAACACACATTGCTTTTTATGAAACGAAGGTTTTCATTCTGTATAACTGTCACTGACATTTATTTAACCACCAGTGGTATTATCTTGGTACAGAAAAGCGGTAATTGGAGATAAGCCGTGAAATTGCCGTGAGTTCGCGGAAAACTACTGAATTCCTTCCACAAAATTAACACTCAGATTGCTTTTTATGCTATCCATCACTATAACTAATAACAAAAAATACTTGTTTGCATTTTCCGAAGTACTGTAGTAAATCTTTGCATGTAAAAGGTCGTAAACTGAACACAATTATTAAATAAACAACAATGCGATGGTACAGTAAGTCGGCCGCGCGCTGCATATCAGATGTCACCATGCGCTTTTCAAATCAATACGCTTCAGAAGCTTAAAATTCCAAACGTAAACTGGGCAAATGAAAGAAACTTGAAGGAAGTTTTGTTTTAGATTAATTCTCATTTCAAGATATAGCTACTAATGTATCAAAGCTTCAAAATTCTGCATATTTCTGAAGCCGTGAGATCCTGCATTATTCACGTTAAAGCGTAAGTTTAATTTTAGCCCGACGGCTTTTTGCAGTCAATTTTTCACTAAGTGGCTTTACCGATCCTTCTAAAAATTCATTTTAAGCTCGAAGCAATATTGTACATTACCATTTTCCTGTCTGAAGTCTTGAGAAGCTGCTGTCGTGATCAAGTCCGTGAATTGTGGTCAAAACAAAAGATTGCGTGACGAGCTGAAAATACTTCTTTCAATGAAGACTACAAACAATCGACTTGCAACAATAGAAAATAGCATTGACCAATATCCTCTGACAATGAAGATTCGCAGCAGCTTTTAAGCATGTAAAACTAAGCAATTCAATCGATGAATAGCACAGATCTTAAAAAAATACCTACCTGTAGTTTGCAAAAGGCTAGACAGGCTAAATGACGAGCGACGCGTGAAAATAACATTTCGGGATCGAAAACTGCGGACGCATTCCTATCCAATGACGTTTTTATCGCCCGCAGCGAAAAGTATTCCCTTGACAAATTAAAACAGTCCCTTGAGAGTATACAAAAATGTGTATCAGAGAGTGCCACAATGATCCCAATTCTTACCATTTTCCTTGGTAACCAAGCAAAATAGTCGAAAAAACGAGCAGCGATGTTTGTGAGTATCGATTTCTATCGATTGATTGATAAAATCGACAACGTTTAAATTTAGATTATCGATAGTTATCGATTTATCGAACGGTTTTCCGATATCGATTGAACACGTCGGGAAAAAAATAAATCCAAAAATAAAAGTTAAGCGGGATAAAAAAATCGAAAGACGTTGCCAAAAATGAGTATAAACACATTCTGAGTAGACTGTTCACAGCCCTCTAGTTCTTTCGTGTTTTTCTTCGATCGTTGAACGCAGGGAAAAACTGGCGAGTGAACATGACTTTTTCTTTCGCTCGCTCGCTGCTCGCTCCCCCACCCCACCCCCCTGCTTCGCGCTCGCTTTGCTCGTCGTCTTTCTCGCGTATTTTTTTCCCTTGAAAAATAGAGAGGCTGTAAACAGTCTACATTTTGAGCCCTGAACAAAACATCAGGCGCCCTAAAAAATGAGCAGATCTTGGCAAAACCTTGTATGTGTTCTCAGCAATGAACTGGAGAAAATCTTAGCTTGGCTTCACAATGTACTAGCCTGCGTTGCAGACAAACTAAAACTGCATTTTGTACGAATTGCGTGCCTATCAACACTGGCGATGACGTCATGTACGGAAATCATGTGACGCAGGCTGGCACGAACTGTACTGAACAGAAACATGGCGCTGTTTATATTTTTCTTGGGTGTAGTTTTGGTTCCTTCTTGCCTTGGGTCTGATGCCCTGTCAGGAGGAATAGAGGAACGGAAAACTGATGACCCAGCGGTCCTGGATGCGCTGGATTTTGCCATGAACGAGTTCAACGCCATGCAAAACAACTTGTTCCGCTTGATGGCAACGAAAATCAGCGATGCAACGGTGCAGGTGAGAACAGAGCTAAGTTGTTTGGCTTCTTTCAGTTTCGATGAAAACAAAAGGTTGATATTTCGCTATAAACTTGCAGTTAACTAAGTATGATTTGCCAGGATATTCATTTAGAAGGCTAAGGCACTAAATACGATGTTTATTTTGCCCCGATCTGTTTGCCAAAAATCTAAGGTAGCTTACAAATTGTAAATTCAAACAGTAAAAAGCTGTCTTTTTCTGCAGAAGCTTTCCGGTAAAATTTTCAGTTTTGCTGTTAGTACATGGATGGTTTTATCCCGTGATGACGGAAATCAAGCCTCATAAAATTTCAAATCTTGTTAATTAGATCTTTTAAAACAAAGTTACCCATGATAGAAAATGTTTGTGTTGCTTATAAACTTTCTGTATAAATTGCCATCGGCTTTCGCTTATTCCTGGCAGACAAATTAAACTCATCCATATATGAACTTGGTCATGTAAATGCTGTTACATGGTTTATGATTAAGCTAAATATACTTAAACGGTATAAAATTCTTTAATTGAAACTCTCGGAATTTATGATATCAGGAAGTTGAAACTAAATGCCAAGATAAATTGTCCAGCTCAACACACAGTATTATTCTTTATACTTATAGCGTGGTGTGGACTCTAACCAGCAGTTCAAATGAGCTGAAACATACAATAAGATTACACTGCAATCTAATTGGTTAAATGAACAGTTTGCACTTTCATCTGCCCCCCCCTCTTATACACAACTGTCATGTGATTTTCAAGTCCTCTATGGAAGAAAACAGTCGGAATAATACCGAGAATTGAAATGCACCAATAGCAGTGACCCAACGTGCTACAAATAGCGACACCTAAACAATCGACCTCATTGCCTGATGAAGACTAGCAGTATTGCAGTCGGAACATTGCGATCAACAACTGAGAAATAAGGGATAACATTGTAACAGTTTGAATGACTGAAGAAAATCAAAAGGAATCAAATGGGTGTTTGTTTGAATTATTGGGAGGTTCTACCCCATAAATTCCAGACTGAGCACTTTTTTTGCTTAGTTACTTGAATTTTAGTTATGCTAAACTAATCTGTAGAAGGCTCTTGGGTGCTGTTATTTATTTACACCAAATGGTTGATTGACTTGTTTACAGGTGGTTGCTGGGCAAAAGTTCTGCATTGTCACTGAGGTTGGCATTTCCCGAAGCTGTCGTAATGATGAGTCTCACAAGTCTGCTTCTCTGGATCTCTGTCCCGTTGACACGCTGGAGGTACAGCATTGTACAACTCTTACATTAAGAAAATAGACATTATTCTAATTTTATAAAGTAATGTTTAACTGTTTATACTTATTGCATCCAAACATTTGCCAGGCTGTATGTAAATTTGTAAGTTTGCGTGTAAGGAGGTCTGAATGAATGCTGACCCGAACTTGTAAATTGAAAGTTGCATTTCAGTGGTAAATAATATTAGCTCTTGTTCCCCCACAGATGAAATGTAGGTTTGTGGTTTACAGTGTTCCATGGGAGAAGAGAAAAGAACTTCAGAGCCATGAGTGTGTGGGCTTAGAAGAAAAAATTTTATCCTGTGAACGAAGCAACCCTGTCAAGCAGGTAGCAGAACCTGAGCAGAATGTGGTGGAGGAAATGTTCATTGAGACTAAGGTATGTACATGTACCTGTATAAACAAGTACGTAATTACACTATTAATAGCATTGTTTGTGCAGTCCTAAAAAATGGCAAGAATGAGGAACAAGTCCAAAGTTTTTGTTGCTTTTTGCCTGATTTTCAATGCTTATTGATAATTATAATTTCAACCCGTGAGGTATTGTTGATCCTTTGACGTTACTTTCTTTGGAAAGCCTTGGAACAAGATTGATTAAGGAGGGTGTAAATTCACAGAAATAAATGTTAAAATAAAATGACTTCTGATGTTCGTTATGGATTGAAATTTGGTTGGATGAGTAAGCAAGTCCAATAATATGTACGAAAATGTAAAAATATGAAAATCAAAAATTTGATCACAGCCCTGGGCATTTTAACAAACAGGTTTACAATACAGTGCAGTCTTAAGCAAGCTTTGTTGGGGCTAGGGGCTTAGGGAAGGTAGGAAAAAGATCTTACATGGACATCTCAGACTTCCGAGTACATGTACAGTATTTGCACTTAAAAACTTGACACAAAATGTTGATTGTTTGAGATAACTGTATTATATTCAAATGTTCGCAGAAGTGATCTTACAAGTTCTGCATCCTTTTACTTCCATAGCCAAAGCCTTCAGTCTCTGAAGGTGATAAGAATTTGGAGGAATCGTTCCAAAAATTTGTTGTAAAGCACAAGAAACCTTATTTAACAGACAAAAATGGTAAGTTGCATCTTTTTAATTGCTTTAAGGATATTAGTGTTAGTAACTGGTGCTGATCTCTTGTGACTGGTTAACTATTTTCAATTGAAAACTGGTATTTAAAGTGTCTTTCCCACTATTAGCAAAGTTATGAATCCATTGCAGAAATTTGGTAAACAAATAACTTGCTTGCTTCTTTTCTCACTTATTTGGGTATGTACATGTATCTTCATTAAATCGAGATACTGTACCTTCTCTGTTTTGGAATTATGAGATGGCTGAAAGCTAGTGGTGGTTAGAATAAGGGAAAAATGCCACACATGGCATTTGGCAGTTGTTACATTATGTATTTGCAGCCAAAATTATGCAAATTTGAGTCATGCTTACAAGGCTGTGTAGAGTACATTGTGTGCGATTCTTTTTAACAAGGTGCTGAGTTCTTAAACAAGAAAGTGAAAGACTACCTATTAAAGTTATAACCTTTTTAGAGTACAAGAAACGATTTGCAGTTTACAAAGACAACTTGGTCAGAGCTCGAAAGATGCAGGACATGGAACGAGGCTCTGCCAAATATGGAGAGACAGTGTTTAGCGATCTGACAGGTAAGTGGATCTTCCTGTAAATTTATAAATTCAATCTTGGTGTAATATTATAGCTAAATTGCAGTAGCATCTGTTTTGAACAAGTGAGATTTCAAGACAAGTAGTTCAGCTGGTCCTTTGTTGCAGCAGTTCTTCCCTGTACAATGATGGTTATGTTGGTCTTTTCAACTCTGGGTAGCTTGTGTATGTACCATTATCAAATGTCATAATTATGTTTCTTTTTAGAGGAGGAATTCAAGAAGTATTACAGAATGCCTGGATGGGGCAAACCTCTGTATGAAATGAAACAAGCCAAAATACCAAAGGGAGAAATTCCACCTGCATTTGATTGGAGAGACAAAGGTACATGTTCTTCTTGTTAAAGTGGAATTTATGTGCACAACATTGTGTGATGTGACTCCTTATGTTTGTTTGTACAGTGCAGTGGAGCTGATTGTGTTTAATGTTTTTTGTTATTAGGTGCTGTCACTCCAGTGAAGAATCAAGTAAGTAAATGGCTAGTATTGACATTTTGTTTGTGCTCTCACTGGTACACTTAAAGTTAAATAGCCTTTAAATTTGTAGACAGTTATGGTTATGGGCACTTAATTGAGACTGTCAGAAAATCCAGGGCTAGTCTTTTGATGAAAGCAACTGGCTGCCTTTGGGAGGACCCGTCAGGGAGCAAAAAATAAGAAGCTGAAAACATCATGGTGAATAATGACAAAAATAATACCGCCAGCCAGAACTCTGGTTGGTGCTGGGTTTTATCGCAAGTCGTGCAATCAACTTATTTAACCCAGTCATTGTCAGTAAGGTGTGTGTTGGATGAAATAAAGCTTGTGAAATGTGAGTAAGTTCTCCTTTGCAGTGAATCAAAACATGGAGATCACTGACTGCACTCATGTGAAAGGTGCATTTGACGGGAATTTAATTATCATTGTTGCCATATTCAGGGTCAATGTGGTTCGTGCTGGGCTTTCTCAACAACTGGAAACATTGAGGGACAATGGAAAATCAAGAAAGGCAAACTGGTCTCCCTTAGTGAACAAGGTACAGTGATAAAACATTTCATGAATGTCTGGTTTTGAAGTTTGCTGAATAACGTACGTTGTACACATATGCACCTATACACCACAAATTAAGAACTCTTAGTAATAGATTAGTTAGTACTTGTCTAATAGTTTCTGGCATAATACTGACCCGGACAATCAAATTTGGGAGCTGCTTATCTGAAGGGCAACCTGGAATTCAAGTTTTTTTCTAGCCCAGATTTAGAATTTATTTAGCTGCAAATTTAGAATTTATACTGCCCTACACTACTGCACTGTCAGTACTGCGCAAGAATATAAATCCCACAAGGTGGGAATCCTTAATAACAAAACTCATGTTGTAAGAGGAAAGTGACAGAATCCCACTTACACAACATTGTCAAAACTATAAACTGTAAAATATATGTACTACATATTAATTCTTTCTACAAGTTAACACTGTGATGCATTATGTACCGGTAGTCCATGCCAGAGGGTTTGTCTTTTATTCATTTCATTTTATTCATTAATTTGCAGAGCTTGTTGACTGTGATACTGTTGACTCGGGCTGTGAAGGTGGACTGCCATCCAATGCTTACAAACAAATCATGAAACTTGGTAAATATTGAGAAACATGATTGCTTTTTTTTTCTTCCACTGTTGTCAATCACAATGCTACAAAAACTTACATACCCTGAAAACCAGCAAACAAAAGGATCGCCATCCAGCCAATTATCAGAACCCACGGAGGTGACCTTTGAACCTCTTCACATAAATTTTAACAGCATAAAATGCAACTCTAGCACTGTCGACTGTTGGTCAAGCTCTATTATTAAAACAAGTTCTATTATTAAGAGGCCCAGTAGCCAGAATGTCGAAACAAAGATAGAACACATTGTAAAATTAACAGCATACATGCATTTGATGAAGTGACCTGGGCTTTGTGGGAACGTTAAAGACGCATATATGTTTTCTTCTTGCATGTTGTTCCTTGTGCTTAAATTTCTATATTATTTTGACATTGTGTTTAGGTGGACTTGAGACTGAAAGTCAGTATCCATATGAGGCAGCTGATGAGAAATGCAAGTTCAGGAAGTCTGAGGCTGTTGTGTATGTTAACGGCTCTGTGGCAATATCCAAGGATGAAAATGGTGAGGCTTGCCTACATTACTTCTGTTAGTTTAAAAGGCAATTTTTGTGGCCTTAGGTTCTATATTCCCCACCCTCTGAGTCAAGTCTGCTCTGAACACTTCCCCATTAATCACACATGCAGGCGATTTCTCTGAGCAGTGGCCAGCTTGTAGTCAAACTTGACATTTTCTTCATTCATTAATGTACATGTAGATGTACCTTGCATGTACCTTGCACCACTGCTGGTCACTTCAATTTATAGCAAAAATATGTTGCATAGTCCCATGCAAATACCAGCACTATCACTTTTGCTGTTTTCAGATGTATTTTTTATAAATTTGCCAGACTTTCCTCTTACTACTTATGATGTATAACACTGTCTTAATTTATAAGTAATTTATATGGAATTATGTCACTTACAGAAATTGCAGCTTGGCTAGTTGCTAACGGACCCATCTCTATTGGTATCAATGCCAACATGATGCAGGTGAGGCAACGATCTTCATGTACAAATTCTCCATACTGCTTTACATATATTTCTATTAGCACTTGTTGTGAGAATTTATTTATTTATCATGATGCAGCTCTCTTTGGTGAACGTTTCTCAATTATTCTCTGGACCTGTATGTTTGATTATCTATTGACAAAATTATTATGAGGAGAAAAAAGAGATTTTATTGTTTACGGGGTTTGCAATAATCAATATTGATGTTAAAGTTTATTGGCATGAATGTAACTTTTGCCTTCTTTTCTTATCCTTGTTGGACTTAGTTTTACATGGGAGGTGTGGCTCACCCGTGGAAGATATTCTGTAATCCTGATTCCTTGGATCATGGTGTTCTGATTGTTGGCTACGGTGTCAGTAAGTATTGTTATTTTGACGTCATTATGACAGACTATAAGGGCTGAATGGAAATGCTTTTAGCTGGAAGCCAAGTTGTAGACTTGGAAGATTGTTTGACATTAGTTTCAAGTGAGATGTCTGCACTTAGTTGTCTTAGAAGAAGTCTTACATTTTCCTATAACACACTGGTCACACTTTTAATAAATGGTATTTTAACCCTATTTTAGAGAAAAGCTGGCTGTTTGGAGATGAGCCATACTGGATCATTAAGAACAGGTGAAGTTACATTGTAGATGTGTAAAATAATGATCAACAATTTTTTTGAGATACTTCTTGGTAACCTAGTGCAAGAGCCATAGTGGGAGAATACATGTAACACACAGAGTATTTCTGGGATTGACTGCATGTTGTGAGCTATCGAGAGTTAAGAAGTTTATTGTATGGCTCTTGCCCTCATTGTCACCCAGCTGGGCAGTAACTTCACTCCAAATGCCAAAAGTCATTACAGGAAAATCTGGCTCCAACTGTTAGCCTATAATAGCACATGTTAAATCATAGCCAGCTCTTGCCATTAATGATAATTAAAATATCATTGTACATAAAGCTTTTGCCCGTTAGCTTAGATTTAATTGTAGCTTACAATTTTGCTGTGAACATCTATGAGTTAAAAGTAAATATCCAACATGAAAGTTGGACAGAAATCAACCCTGGGAGGTGCATGCTCATCATATACATATTATTTTCTCATTCATGTACGTTATTTTTCTTTGCAGTTGGGGAGAAAGCTGGGGAGAACAAGTAAGTTTGTTTTATTCCCATTTGTCATAATTATAACTGTACATTTATTTAATTTCTGTCCGTTTGCTTGAACAGTTAATATCATATGACTTAGTCTTATTTAAACAGAGGCTCTTGTTTTCTGTTATGGGCATATTTTTTTAAGGTGTCATTACAGAGGCACAGGAATGATGATACGGATGTGGGTTTATTGTCAAAATCAAGTAAGGGGTAGGCAATGTACAAAGCCCTTTGCCCACATTTTACTTATCATTATTGTCCCTTGTGCCACAGGGATACTACTTGATCTACCGTGGAGATGGCAGCTGTGGCTTGAACACCATGTGCACCTCGGCCGTCGTTGACTGAGACCAGCAGATCAGTTGGTACATGTATGTCAAAATGTTTTTGTTAACTTGAAGTTACCAGGTTTCTTTAGCCTCATTTTCATCCAGGACTTGGTTGTCACACAACACTCACACCTTCATGACAGCCCAAATAGCATTTGTGATGGAAAATGGGTTATCTTCTAATAATTCAATTCAGTTAAACCACTAAAATAGTCGTGATGGTCTCTGATCTTTTTGTGATGAAACTGTGGAAAATGTTTGGCAGCCTCTTTCTTTGTTTGTTTGCTTTTATCACCCACATTGCCTCTCTCAGTAAGTTGTCCTGAACCTATATTTTTTAGCCATTATCTTCTCGTTCATGTTTTTAGTAAGCCTTACTCATGAGATATTGTTCTTGCCAATGGAACATAAATCCCTATCTTCTCGCAGCCGTTAAATAAATTCTCTGTTAAAATTGACTAGCGGAAGTTCTTTTCATGGACACGAGAAAGTTCTATTTGATAATTTTCAGTCGAGTCGTATAAATGTAATCAGTAGAACCTCAGCCGTGTCTTAATGGAAATTTCTTAATCTGATTGGTTGTCCCATTGTTTTCTATTCACAAATAGAACACAATCGCACTTGTTGCTCGTTAAAAAGACAAATTGATATTCTTGATTTTTGGCTTAAAAGTGCATAAAATTGTAAGCTTTGAACTGCAATCCTTTAGAGTTTCTACTAAAATAAGATTACTTGCCTCATTCTTTATGAGCGTTAATCAACTTGGCTGTACCTCATTGACTGTTCGCTCAATAGAAAACTCAGGCTCGCAGTCTGATGTTCAATATTGTTCAGAATGTGCTTAAGAATAGGTGGTTTTATTTTTCTCTAATATTTGTTATGTTTGTGTCTTTTTTTTGCAGGAATTTCATCACCGCATCAAGCTTAACACTTGGGACTCCACATTTAAATTTTATGCTTTTTAGTCAGATTTTTATACAATCAGTAGTTAGTGCAGCATATATCTAGCACAGGCTTTTTTTATTGGTTGCTTTTGTGTTCACATTTTTTTTAATGAGGCACAGTCTTAAAATGTAATGTATTAATAACTTAGCATTTTGATGCAGTGGCGGATCCAGGATCCCGCCCTCCCCCTTATTTTTTCGGAAATAGCGCATTTTCTTTTATCTGCCGGAATTATCCCCTGGGAACGAAGTTGGAATTATCCTTGCAGAATTCAACATTTATAATCAAGCCTTCAAAAGCGCCCCCCCCCCCCCCCCCCCCCTCCCATTAGGTGAAGATCTGGATCCACCACTGTGATGAGTGAATTTTTTAGGACGGAGAAAAACTGTGAGGGTTAGCAACAGCTAACAACAGATTCACAACATTGGTTGAGAGAAAAAAATTGCAAACGGTAGAATAGTTTCTACAAAATCAAAAATTTGTAAATTCTCAATCTAGTTTAGGACTTTCATTCTGTGCAGAAATTTTAGTTGGGAAAAAGCTTAGCCTTTGTAACAAGGTAAATAGAAATTGTAGCATTTTATATGATATTAAAGCACTGGGTTTGGAAAATAAACGAAGGCGTGTTGACTTGACAAGTAACTTAACTTTATTACATCGTCTTGGATATTTTGTTACAAAAAAAAAAAACACGTTCCACGAAGTGCAGTTAGTATGCTGTCTATGACATTGTATCTATTCAATGACTTTCAATAAATTGCCTTGCAATAAACCCACTAAAACCTGCGCAACTCCCCTTGTACGAATTTTTAGGACCAATGTTAAGGTCGAACTGAGCCTTCTAGCGTGCAATTCTCCCCCACCCCACCACCCCCTACCATAGATGGATGTCCGATTCCAACCGAAAATTTCTTAATGATGGCGTAGCTTTACAGAGATCTGCGTAGTGTCTGATTGGTTGTTCCTAGGTTACGAATTTGCGCGCGCAAGTAACCAATCAGAGACTACATGGATTCTCCTTCATTGCTGCGGAAAGTTTTGCATCAAATCTCAGACGCCTGTTGAGTGGAAGAAGGATTGAGCGCGCGAAGAAAGACCTGTTTTTATTCGTACTGTGGGACTCGCAGAGATTTTTGAAATCCTTCCTTAACCTGCCCCCACCCCCTGGTTGGACCGCGCCCTCTAAAGTGAGGTCGACTGGGGTTCAAGTTTTTCGTTGTCGTTTGTTGGTGCCACTTCAAGTTTGACATCGTTTTCATCTACTTCTGGTTCTTCCGCTGTGTCGGTCATCACTCGAAATAACGATGGATTCTTTAAGAATCTGCCGCAATAAAACAAATTTAAAATAAATTAATGATTAAAACTTTCATTCCGGACTGTTGTCCACTATATACAAGCAGCATGCGAAGTCCGCGAATGTCTTCTGAGTTCTTGGACAAGACAATTCACTGACGCAGTGCCTCTTTCCACTCAGGAAATTTCGCGAGCTGCTTTCTCCAATCCCTGTTACTTACTTGGTCATTATAAGAGGGATGATGATAAGAGCGGCGCTCACAAGGAAAGGCATTCCTGGGAAACCAAAGTTAGACGATCTGATGTACATTGGGTTGAAGATAAATGCGCCCAGGAAGTTACAAAATGTATCCACGGTCGTCACAGAGGAAAACATGGCACCTATAGAGAAAAATGAAGTTTACATTGGTAATGAGACGATAAGCTAGAAAAGACTAATGCGCTACTTTTAGTATAGAAAAGCACACGTCTCTCGGCGAGTTCATTTTTATCCCCCGCGAGCCGTCGGAGATACAGTAGCGTTGAGTGGTTGTTAAGCCTGATAAACGCACGAAAGCGCATAGCAGTGTTCACGCTTGTAGCACACAACTGTAGTAGATGCACCTTTGCTGGTGGATGAGAACGACCTTCTCACGTGAACTCACGTTACTTAAAGCGAGCGCAAATATAAGCCAGGTATTGTCGTCCCAGAGCATTTCGTTTCTCTAAGAAACAGCGGGAGCTATAGGGAAGAGTGGACAAGAGACTTTCTTACACCTGTGCGCGCAGAGAGACATTTATGAACCCGAACAGAGTTAGGCTACGACTGCATGGGGTTTCGTTATAAAGGGTGAACAAATAAAAGTGTGCTGTAATTTTCGCGGACAAAACCAAAGTCAAGGGCATGTCCTAAAAACAACAACAACACAATTAATACAGACGCAAACCCACCTCGTTCATCAGGATCGACAATCTGTGACATCATTCCTTTGTACAGCGGAACAACAGCGCCTCCAAATATTCCAATGACTGGAACTGAAGAAATGGAACAACGTCAAATTAGAACCGAGAGAAATAATTGAACTTTTAGTCAGGACCGTCCATTCTCGTACCCAGAACCACCTGCCCCCGTAAGCTGACGGTGGCTTTACACTAAGGTGCTCTTTAATTTCTAAGGACCGGCCAGGAGGCATTGGGGACGAGAATACCGGTACGCGGTCGGACGACCGGTCGGACAGTACAAACCAAGGCCGACGAGGCTGACTCGTTGCCAGTCACCTCTCATACACGCATAATGGAAAGATCAAAGACGCCACCAATTTTATTTTTTTGCCTTCCCATCGTCCTCTGCGTCTTACAAATTTCTCGTTAAATACAACAGTCGGCAATTTCACCACAAGGAGCACATTATCTCAGACCAGAAGTCCATGGACTTCTGCTCAGACGTACTGTAATTTGATGATAGCCTGTGTACAGCCGTCCCGCTCCCCTAAAAAAAATCGGCGATTTTTTTTTTGAGGGGAGGGGGCGGCTGTACACAGGCTATTTGATGACAGCCTCGTTGCCAGAAGTGTAGCAGCTCTCGCTAGCTTGTAATTCTACTGGTCGTCTAGTGTAGCCGTTGTTATTGTTTTGGGGGCCCAGTGACATTGTTTCTGATGTTAAATAATTATTCTAACGTTCCAGCTTACCCAAGAAAACCATCCACGTTCGGTCAGAAAAGGCGAAGAAAGCGAGAGAAGCGCACTGTGACACCATGCCAACTCTGATAACATTAATCTCGCTTATGAACCGTTTAAGAATTCCGATGCCCGCGATGCCACCAAAACCTTGCATAAAGAATCTGAACGCCATGAACACACCCAGAGTCCCCGGCCCCCAGCACAGAGGGGTGCGTAGGACAAACAGCGCTACCACCCCACTGATGCCCATAACGCCTAGGGTGATTATACCGTCCGAGATTAGAAGCATGATGAGGTTTTTTCTTCCGCCGTTCCTCGGGTTTTTGTACACACTCCAGATTGCTCTGAAGCTGTCGAAACTGAAAAAACGCATCTTCTTCTTCTGGCTTTTCTGTTTGGACTCTGGTACCATGAAGGCGGCCCACAACACCGAGGCCACGTGACAGGCGAAAATGAACCAGTAAGGTGGTATGAAACCGAGGTTCTTTAACCACGCACCGCTGGTCAACTGGCTCACAACACCGCCAATGAATACAACGAACTGGACCACAGCTGATGAAGAAAACATGTTAGCGTTTAGAATCGAACAAAAAAAATACACAAGTAAAAGTCTACCCTACCAGTTAATTAGGAGTATTGTTACTTTTCTTATTGGGATGCGAGTCCATTGCATACTTTCCCTGGCATTCTGACTGGCTTTATCCACCAATTCGCCGATACCCATTCAAAACGGGTATCATTTTATGTGTGGTATAATTCTAGGCCATTTGCAAGTTGCGTCAATTGCCTCAGTTTCAAAATTACTCTTAATGCAAAAACTTCATGTGTGAGTTTCACTCACAGAGTTCAATCTCCTGAAGATCACTTGCACTCAAAAAGATCGTGTGTATCAGGCAAAAACTTAGACTGCAAAACAGCCGTATTTTTTTGCGAAAGCGCTTGTGGTCTGGAGCCAATGTCAAAACGGAGAGTGAGACTGCCTGCGGGCGTGTGAGGCGCGGGTGACGGATCAGCTCTTCGCGTCTTCGATACGCGACTTAACGATTTTAGAGAAAAAACGACTGTTTTGCAGTCTAGCAAAAACTCAACTCGTCGGGGGGGGGGGGGGGGGTGCGACGTGCTAATTGCGGATTTTGACCTCAGGGTCTTCTTCACAGAACGCTAACATTTCAGGGATTTTAGGGATCGAATCAAGCTTGAGCCACTCCCAGATTGCATCCTTAAGAGATTTTGAAATTTTAAATAATTCCAACGAGCATCCCCGGCGTTTTAACGCGAGTCCTTCCACCTTGGCCTGGGCGTGAGGCCATTTTATTGTCACGTCAAATTACTACTATCATTTCTTACCCTGAATAAGACTGAAATTATAGCTAAGGGCAAATGTACTAACCAATATGGATTGCGAGCCTTTGTTCAGTGGTTACATCAGAGACGTAGGCAAACGCAGCCATGGTCATTATCGTAGCGAAACCCGAAAAGCCATTTATCGCCTCGCCAACAAAAAGCACATACACAGGCCACTCAAGGTACATAATAATCAGAATAAGTATGGCCTCGATAGCACTGCCAATAGGAGGGGCCAACAGGGCGGGACGTCTTCCACCGGTGTCTGTCCATGGGCCCAGAAGAAGGACCATTAAAATGGATGGTAAGGAGAGGAAAAGGACATTTCCCATGTCGATCTTTGCGGCCAAGTCTTGAACCTGACAGAAAAAAAAAACAGGTTTACAATATCTTTGACTGACAAATGATTATTTAATTATTCAGATGATGTTGGTAAAGGTACATTTACGTCCTAGCGAATTTTGAAGCATTTAATAGCCCTCTAATGAAGGCCTAACGGAACAATTTTTTCGGAAGGAGCAAAATGCTTCGACGAAGAGCGAAACTAATTCGCGATGTGCTAGTAACACCAAATCTTTTTTTGTAAGACAGTAGTGCCTTCTGTAAGTGGACATCCTTGCATGAGGACTAGTTTAAGTGTCCACGTCGTAGAGGTGGTTGATTGAAGGCTCAAATAAAGTGCTTGTATGTGGCTGGGACCATGACGAAGTGTATGTCTGTTTATGGAACTTTCCATAAGTGGAAGTTTGACAAGGGCACCCAACGGAGGTGTTCTGCAAGAGTAGGTGATGCTGAGAGATGTGCTTGGTCTGCTGGGAAAGTATTTTTTTTTTTGAAAGCGCTGGCAGGGCATGGATAGGACGTAAGCGGCTCTATATTTAGATTTACGGTGATGTGTACTTTTTACAGTTCCAGCTGGGGGGATTTGAACATGCAAAGGCTTTATTTGGGTCGTCACGCAACGCTTGTCGGTGAAATGCGAGAAGCGTTGCGTGACTGCACTGCTACATTGTTCTACCTACCTCTTTCTCAAGCTCCTTCAAGGACGAATTTCCTCCACTGTCTTCGGCGCACCCTTTCTCTGAAGTTTCCGAGATGTTATACGGAAATCCCTTGAACTGACTGACTCTAAAATACACGTACTGTGTCAAGACAGGGAGGCTCATGAACAAACCGAACGTGTAAAACAACACCACGGGTTCCACTGTCAAGTAACGTCGCCATCTTGGCAAATTCAGCGGCATCGCGGTTCTTCGCTAAACTATAAAAGACAATGCAAAGGCGGTCAGAAATTACGCGATTACAAATTACTTGAAACTGACCGTAACCGCTTGATGCTGAATTAGATGTTGGACAAACATCGTGATGCGTGATGCATGCTCACTTTAGATGTCACGCAAAACGTTACCGGTTACGCAAGAAGTGCATTTGTTTTTCACACAGATCATGCAAGCTCTTAGCCTGCGAACGCAAACGTATTTCCGGCTGTCCCTTGCGACAGCCGGAAACACGTCTGCGTTCGCAGGCTAGCAAGCTCTTGGCAAGAAGACGGAAAAGAATAAACATTGCTTTTATGCAAATATCGTACCCATAGGACAGCCAACAAACTTAGCACAAATGTGTCAAAAGAACGCCACATTTTACATATTGTAAAATACTGTTCGGTCGAAACTTGAACCCTCTATAAAGATTTCTTATTTTCTACTACTGTAACATGTATGTGATCAAACTTCTAAGTGCTGAGTCATCTGCGCGAGCAATTTAATTACACAAAGTTGATGATTCAATCGCATTTGCAATTTGTTAATTAAGGCAACATATCAACTAAGTACTTTTTTTACTTTTCAGGTAGAAAAACAAATAGCGATTGTAACATACGAAGGCAATTACAGGTTTTACATTGTGTGTCGAGTCGTTGAAAGGGTCGCGATCGGTCTTGAAGTACAGATTGAACCCCGGCCGGCCCAACCGAATCCCCGCGGCTTGATTTTATTTCTTTACCGAGCTAAAAATGGTGTTTGATTAGCTGATTTTCCCCTTATCAACCTAATGCCGCTGAATAATAAACTGCTCCAATCCTCCGTTTGATTGATTACGATCATAAAATTGCCAACGAAGCAGGCACTTGATATTAATATGCTTGCGGAAAATTGCTCCATGCTCGAGTTCAGTGAAATGCTATAAACGGGAGCAAGGTGCACAAGCAAACAATTACCCCTACTAAATCTGAAAATTGCTTATTACAAAAACCACTTACCGAATCTTTTTGCTCTTGTATTATTACTGGCCAGATAATCTCGTTTTGCGTGTTACTCCTGCCCAAACAATAATGATCCCGTATGCTTATAAATCGCTGTTTACTTTGACTCCGAAAGCTCGCAAAATAAATTATTCGACATTGTTCATTTTGCCAACCTACCTTTGACCCTGAAATATCAACCGGCTTCAGAATTACGTATTAAAGCCGTCGAATATAGTCTCTCTGCATTGCCTTATTTCCTTACTTACTAACTGCTCGTCCGGACGTCTACTTAATTACAATCGTCCGAGTCCTCTTTGTTATTCAGAACGTCACGCAACAATAGAAGCGCAGCGTGACGTTCAAGAAACGACCGCTCGCAGCTTGTTGCGTGACGAACTAAATTCGGGCATTTCGACTTGTCATTTAATGTCACAAGCCTTAAAACTTACCTTTAAGGAAGCGCTCGCTGGGATGAACAAAACGTACCCTCAATAACCTTTGATAAGGCAATTATGGCTCTTGATAATAAGGCACGGGTCATGTTACGTTGGCACACGTCACCGAACGGAATTCTTTGACGTCAAGAGTCATCATCTCTCAAGATGAAAAAAGGCAAGAAAAAAGCTAACAAAAGGAATCTCAGGGTGAAAGCTTAAGCCCCCCACCCCCTGGCTCTACCGTCAATGTACCAAAAGCAGAGTCAAAGCGTCAATATGCACTAAAGGTTATATGTACTAAGGTTCTCGAGTTTCACTTGTACCCATTCTCCTGACAATTTAATACTTTCCCAATACTTTTAGTGTTTTCTTGCATGGTAATTTAAAAGTTGCAACACTCAAAGTTTTTTTTCCATTCCCCCACTATTTGCTAAAAGCTGAAAATCAACAGTTTGTGTTTTGACTGTTTTCAGTCCTCCATTATTGACCTCCAAAGGGGGTTCCCCCCACTATTTGCTAAAAGCTGAAAATCAACATTTTGTGTTTTGACTGTTTTCAGTCCTCCATTATTGACCTCCAAAGGGGGTTCCCCCCCACTATTTGCTAAAAGCTGAAAATCAACAGTTTGTGTTTTGACTGTTTTCAGTCTTCCATTTATATTGACCTCCAAAGGGGGTTCGTTCGAATCCCTCGAACCCCCCCCCCCCCCACCCCCCTCCTACCCGCCTGTGTAGTGGTGACTAGCAAGGCAGTTAACCGGGGAGAAAAAAGAGTTAAAAGAAGTAACACTTTGTGAAAACCAGCGGAACCTGAACTGAACGTTTTATGTAATGTAAAATAGAAAAAGTTCACACGGTTGCTTCAAAATAAATTATAATAAATGTACACTATTGACAGACATGGCTGGAGTTGTCGAGGGTAAAATTATATAGAAAATGACCTGAAGGAAAACGAAAATTACTTCGAGTTAGCGGGAGGTTCGAATTATCGAGGGTAAAATTACAGTAAATGTATGACGGAAATCCAGGGGAAATCGATTTTGGTTCGAGTTATCGGGAGTCGACTGTAAATCTTTATAAAGCTTGTGTAATTTATAGTTAATGCAGCTGCAACTAAATTTCATTTTTCCCTGAACCATTTGCTTGTTCGAATATTTTTATATTTGACTTTTCAGATTAAATAAAAGAAATAACGGAAGGAAGAAGTTCTTTAACACAAAGCAAATATGCATTTATATTAAGAGGCGATGTAAATTCAGTACAACCAAGCCAAGTGAGTGTAATAATATTCTGTTCTCTTCCAAGCGGCAGATGTCACATTCATGATTCGCAGGCCATGGCGATAACAAACTTTAATACTGAAAATGGAACGCAGAAAACATTACACAATTTACTGTGCTCAGCTGGGACTGTAAATTCCGGAATAATTCACCATTCGACTTATCTTTCATTGCTTGTTATTTTTGTGTCCATTATTGCAATTCTAGGAAATGCTCTGATCCTGGTCGCTCTTTGCAAGGAGACTTCTCTTCACCCACCATCCAAACTCTTGCTTCGCTGCCTCACCGCAACTGATCTCTGTGTTGGCCTAATTGCAGCGCCCATTTATGCTGCCTTCGAGATGAGTCTCTTTCACGAAAACTGGAGAATTTGTCGCTATACCTTCGCTTCGAGTTTTATAGCAGGCTATATTTTGTGCGCGGTGTCTCTGTTGACACTGGCTGCAATAAGCGTGGACAGACTTCTCGCCCTGTTGTTGGGGCTGAGATACAGACAAGTTGTAACTTTGAAACGAACTTTTGTGGTCGTCGTTGCCTTTTGGGTTGTGTCCACTTGTGCTGCATCAACGTATTTTTGGAATTTTTCCGTAACTTTTTCGTATGGCTCTACATTAACATCGCTTTGTTTAGTAGTCTCGACCTATTCATACACAAGGATTTTCCTCAACCTCCGTCGACACCAAACTCAACTACAAGGCGATGTTCACCAACAACAGCCGAGCCAAACAATTCCAATGAACCTAGCGCGATACAGAAAGGCAGTGTCCAGTGCATTCTGGCTACAGTTGACATTGCTCGTTTGCTATCTACCGGCAAGTATTGTGGAAGCTTTGCTAACTCGTAGGAGTGGACATTTTTCGTCTGCTTTTCTTGCTAGGCGATTTACAACGCCTATTGTGTTCCTAAATTCAACATTAAACCCGATTCTTTACTTCTGGAAGATAATCGAAGTGAGGAGGGCGGTGAAGGACACAATCCGACAAGTATTTTGTCGTAAGCGATCTTTCGATCTTGCATAATGGCTAATGGCATTCTCATAGTATTTAGAATACGACAGGATTGGCCGCAATTTAGTCTGTGTACTGTAGTTATTAATTATTATTAGTGTTAGTTAGATTTTTAGTTGTGTCCCCTAATTAGTATTACTATATCCAAAGGTTGGTATATCCCAGGCTACAAGGCTTTGACACTCATAACGAATCGTAACGAAATGAGAAATCAGCGTACTTCCTGGGTCTTCCCGAAATGAAAAATCTGCATTGCGAGAAATTAAATGAAAAAAAAAATGTGCTTTCCGATTCGCGAAATGAAAAATCTGTTCTTTCCTGAATATATATAATATACGATGCTGGATGCGTCCCGTTCACTAATCATGACTGTAAAATTAAACGCATAATTTCACAACCTTTTTAGATTATTCGATTACTGCATGGTCGTTCATTTTGAACATTGTAACTGCAGAAATGGCTGTATTTTGCATGAAACGTAAGTTCCACTCTTTTCCGTAGTAAAACATATAATATAGTAAATTGTTAAAAAATAAAAGTGCTTATGAATTCCCTACAACATTTGTTCTCTTGCATTTTATATAAGAAGGATAAATGTGGTTGTGGTGTTGGAAATATAGAATATCAGGAATATTAATTATGGTGTATTAGAATATAGCCGCTGTATACACGCAATGGAATTCTAGCGGGCATTATTTTTTTATAGAACATGGAAAACCATCTTCTAGTAGGTAAATAGAAAATATAATCTTGGGAAAGTTTTAGGTACTCGAAATATTTTATTTGTCAATAACATTAATGACAAAGTGCTATTCACCTCCGAGCAGCTGAAGAGAAACAAAATGGCTTCGCGTGTCGCTTTGGGTACCGAAAGTGATGTTTTGGTCTGCTAGTTATTCAACTTGTGAGGTATATACTAAAACAATTATTGACCTCAGTGTCGGTGTACATTGCCTCAGTGTCAGTGTACATTGCCGCTTCACGGCTCGGCAAATATCCACCACTATTCACCCCCACTTCGATGAATAATTGTTAACTATATATGATTTTAAAAAGCACTATTTCTACTCCCCTCTGGAATGGATGCTAGCCCATCACTGGGTTACGCCCCCAGCATTGTTTGCAATTAGCCAGTACCGGCATTTATACAACTGGGTGGAGAGAAGCACTACGAAAGAAAAATGTGCTCTGGCCAGTGTTCAAACCCGGAGCGCCCGATCCAAAGTCCAAAGTCCAGCGCACTAACCATTTGGCCACCGTGCCTACTATCAGAGGAGACTATGTTGCTATCTTCGTACCTTAAGGTGGTACTTAACGGTGTAACGATAATGTTTTAAGGCTGTTGGGTGATTATTTGCCTGTACTTGGGAACTCGGCAAATATCTTGGTTAACAGCTTAAGCTCTTCACGGGCGGACGGACAAAATGGTTTGGCAAACAATGTGATTCGTTGCGAAGCGGGGAAATAACTCGGTAGAGACACGGGCTTAGCAGCCGGCACTCGTTACAGCATGCCAGAGGTACAGGGATCTTGTTCCTCCGCTTAACTTCGCGACAACGCAGCAGAAAACCAGGAAACGTCTTTAGAACTCGACAAAGTCTTCTTTAATGTAGATGATACTTGACACTAGCGCATAGTACAAACTGCTAGAGGTAATCTCTAAGGTCTACGCGTTACCTATATAGTAACCTAGGTAAATACAGTTGTCTTTCGTTATTGAATTCTGGTACAAAAGAGATGTATTGTACATGAACGAAAGTTAGTTTTTCATGCGGAAGATTGATGTATTTTCCAGAATATAGTATTTTCATTGGCTAAGTTATAATTAAAAATCCAGATTAACTTTTGAGCGTTTACCTTGAGGAATATAATGCAAGAATAAAAGGTTTCTTTTAAAATGCAAAATCTATTATGTTTGTGAGTAGACTGACCTATTAGTCTATTTGCAAAGTATAGGCAGATGTTCTTTTCAAATCTTTTCTCAATGTAAACTTTTGTAACTGTATCTATTGTATCTTTTGTGGAAGTATTGTTATAATCAGTATCTTTAGTTTTTCCTAGGCAAATTCAGGTATTTTCTTGTTCTGGGGTATTTTCTGAGTTCGTTTCGTTATTCTTCGGTAGGAGTCTTAAGGCCCGTTTACACAGGCGATTTTTGTCGCGCAACTCGATGCAATTTTTGTCGCCATGAAGTTGCATCAAGTTTCGAACAGGTTCGAAACTTGATGCAACTTCGGCGCGACAAAAATTGCATTGAGTTGCGCGACAAAAATCGCCTGTGTAAACGGGCCTTGCAACTTCGTGCAACTTCGGCGCGACAAAAATTGCATCGAATTGCGCGACAAAAATCGCCGTGTAAACGGGCCTTTATTCTTCTCGTGACACCGGTCAGGGGGTAAAAATACAACCTACCTTTATTTTCTGCTAAATTAATTTTTCTGACATATCTAAGAACAGTGCCAAAATTTGGAGCTTTTCTGTTCACTGGTTTCGGAGTAATGAAAGGATAGATTTCGTTGTTACGGGCGCCATTTTGAAATTTTTGAAATTTTGCGTGCATACTCCCTTCCGGTCTCGCGCACTGCAGGATGCCATTGAAGCTACAGCAAACCAACAACAGGCATTGAAAGCAAATTAAACTCCCAAAAGTGAAAACGACCAGCTATAACAAAAGCAAATATTCTAGTATTCTTTATGTCTCAAACGGTGAAGAACCAAACTTAATTTAGCTAAATGTACACAATCACGCAACAAAATGCGTATCACAAATCATAGAACCTGGCAAGTCAAATTCATAGTTGAGAAATGTAGGTTTAGACAAGTTTATATCACAACTACTCGCATGACCATTTCGGTGAATAAACATTCCGCTTGCATTAGAGTATCTTCAAACGAAGTATCGAAAGCGGTCAGATCAATCTTTGGTCTTTGCTTCCTCGACCGGGCGATTCACAACTTCTCAACATTATAAGCTACAATCGAAAACTGATTCCCGGGGGGGGGGGGGGGGGGGAAACTCCCATATGAAATGGACGGGGATGCTCGTCGGAAATTTTGAATTTAACCCCTAATCTGGGTGCGGCCGAACGTTATGCAGACCCCTAAAAGAGTAAATATAACGAATCAAAATTCTTTCTTTTTTTGTTATTTCTTCGCGTGCAACCCTAAACGAGACCTTGACGGCTAAAAATAATGACATTTTTCCCAGAACACCCTAAGCGAGACCAAAATCCGAAATTTACACCCCTAAGCGAGACGACGAGCATCCCCGTCCATTTCATATGGGAGTCCCCCCCCCCCCCCCCCCCCCCGGGAACTGATTATGCCACAACGGCAAAGAATAAACTACATACATGTACTACTCGAGGCCAGTTAAAGAATCCCAAATATCCATCTTTGAACTCTTTCCAGCGAATGAAGCATTCCTGAGCACTTGAACCAGCCAGAATATTTTTCATGTCGTTGAGAACGATCGTACGAATACGCATCAAATGTGTTTGGTGCATTGAAATTGTGAGCCGTAAACATAAGAGAACCACTGTTGTCGCTGGATATTTCTTTTACCCTTCAAAATCTATTTCCAATAAAAGAATTACAAGATTATAAGCTGAATAACAGCAGAACTTGAATCTCCATGACGAAGCATAAAAAATCCCCGTGTGTACACTCAATTTGTTATTCGAACACGCCATTCTCATCCCCAGAGGCTGCGATCCTTCTGGCCTTTGCCAGGAATCGACCGTTCCCAATTTCTGAGCATGCGCAGAGTACCCGTTCGGTGTTTTTCAGCCAATCAGATTTGTCATATTTGACAATAAGTCCGTGAATCGCGGACTTCCGGTTTTGGAGGTGGCCAGAGGTCTCTATTCCTGGCGCAGACCAGAATCCCAAATATCCATCTTTGAACTCTTTCCAGCGAATGAAGCATTCCTGAGCATTTGAACCAGCCAGAATATTTTTCATGTCGTTGAGAACGATCGTACGAATACGCATCAAATGTGTTTGGTGCATTGAAATTGTGAGCCGTAAACATAAGAGAACCACTGTTGTCGCTGGATATTTCTTTTACCCTTCAAAATCTATTTCCAATAAAAGAATTACAAGATTATAAGCTGAATAACAGCAGAACTTGAATCTCCATGACGAAGCATCAAAAATCCCCGTGTGCACACTCAATTTGTTATTCGAACACGCCATTCTCATCCCCAGAGGCTGCGATCCTTCTGGCCTTTGCCAGGAATCGACCGCTCCCAATTTCTGAGCATGCGCAGAGTACCCGTTCGGTGTTTTTCAGCCAATCAGATTTGTCATATTTGACAATAAGTCCGTGAATCGCGGACTTCCGGTTTTGGAGGTGGCCAGAGGTCTCTATTCCTGGCGCAGACCAGAAGGATCGCGGCCTCTGACGCAAAAACAAGCAAAATTTGACGGATTCTCGGCATGTGTGGCGCGAAAATAAAAATACTTCGATGGGTTTTATTGAATTCTTCTGAAATTTGGTAAAGTTAACAAATACAAATGAAGCTATGTTCCCTGACTTAGCCGCCATGTACCGTTGCTTCGGATCGATATTACGGTATGTCACGTGTTTAGTTTAGAAAGGTTCAATTATTTTTTGTTTGATTAACATTTGGATGGCGGCTAAGTCAGACAAGAATCCTTTTTTACAAGTATTAAATGCTACAAAGCAGAAAGGTTTTAAAAGAAAAGCTGGGGAGAAAATCACATAAGTATTTATTTGCGTGACATTTTTAGGTGTTAATTTTCCCACCTTTCTGATGGGAAATTGACATTTCTGACTTCAAATTCGGATTCTACGGTAAAAATTACCTTGGGGTGGTGTTGAGGGTCTCCCAGGGGGGGTCCTCGTTCCCTTGTTCCCTTCCAAAATTGTCCTATGTTCCCATGTTCCCACACATTTTCGTAATGTTTTCAGAATGTTTTCGTACTGTAATTTTCCGAATTTTGTTCCCCTGCTCCCAAAAATTGGCTAATGTTCCCTTGTTCCCTTCGATATTTTGCCAATGTTCCCTTGTTCCCAACAACCCCTGGGAGACCCTCAGTGTTACCAGGATCTCACACAAAGTCTCATTTTACACCCATCTTACCGGTAAGTACCACCTTAAAGGTAATGCCTTTTAAGGCTAATTTACGGTTGCTATTTCTCTAAATAAAGCGAACGGAAATTAGTTGCTTTGGCAAGTAGTTTCACCTCTTCAACTAGTGGAACAAGCCTTTATCTGCCTTGTCCAAGCCATAAGCTCTCTTCGAAGTCTGTTGCTGCTTCTTCGCCGCTCCTGTTTCTTTCGGCCCAAATCTCGCGCTGTTCCGAACATTGCTGGCTTGCAACTGACGTCACGGCAGCCATGCTGGGGGACAACAACAAAGCGTTTTCCTCCGCTGGGAACTAAACTTTTTTATCATGCAAATTCTGCGAAAAAGTTTTTTATTGTTTTGACCACCAACATGGCCGCCTTGTCACGTGGTTGCAAGCGATCAATTTCACACAAGTCTACCGATTGACAAACTTTCTTCTGTTGCAATTAAAACGAAATCACCGCATCTCTTCAGTTACATTTCTTACTCAAAACACTTGCAATACACAAATAACACAACATGTTGAATCATTTTCTGCAAGGCGTTCTTTGTTAACGTAGTGTGGGAGGCCCTGGACCCCGCTCCCGTGGACCCGTGTCCTCCCGTCCTCCCGTGGTCCTCCCGTGGACCTCCCGTGGTTACTTGGGGAAGTGGTTCGTCTCCAAGCTCCCGTACCGTGCGAAAAGTTTGCTGAAGCTATCACTTCCGCTTCACTTGCACTTTCAATTTCGGGTTTCGTTTGCAATTTGCCTTGAAAAGATTGCCACACAAACGGAAGGAAATACACAGGTTCTGGTGTGTCCTCGGATACAGAAAGATTGTAAGTAAGCTTACGTACAAGTTACATCTGTTGCTATTTAATACGTTTGGAAAAAATGAGTTTCTGACTGATATGATGCGAAAACTTGTTACTAAGACCTAATTCAGATCGAGAAATTTCAAGTCTTTGAACACTCAGCTTTTGTCCTATTAAATTTTGATTTTTGATATCAGAAATTCAATCTGACATGTACAGCGAGTGCCTTCAAAGAGAATACGGTACGATAATATTTAGCTTAACTGACCTTTTCAAAGTTTACAATACATGCTACTTAAGGTGGCTCCATATTTATTCCGGGCGCACTTGTCCATGACAAACTTTGCGTTATAACGTTTTAGGCTTTGACGCGATGGCGGTGAAACTTTGGGAAAATGTTCACCTATCATTCGGTAATAGTAATATGAAATTCGATTTAACTGGATAAAAATATTTTTGATATTACTGGCAATTAATTGGACCCCACTTTTTACAAAAAATCGAGTCTAGAAAAAAATTTTGCTGTTAGATTTTGGCTAAACTTCTAAAATCAGCTTATATTGATTAAATACATATTATAGTCAAGTTTCAGAAAAATCGTCGGAACAGAATTGCTGAAATATTAAGGTCACCTAAATTCGACACTTAAATTCTATTGAAATGTTCTTTTCTTGGCGCCTGTTGTGAAAACAAGCTACGAACCCAAATTTCTGCAAGAAGCATCCCCAATGCTTGCTAAATCAATGTGCCTCGCCGATTTGCGATCATGACAACCGTTAAAAAGTATTTGCTTTCCCAGTAAACATTAGAAAATGATCGAAAACCTTCTCAAACCAACAAAGTTACATTTGTCAAAAATTTTTCAAAATTACACCGCAGTTTTGTGTCAAACTCCTTCCAAACAAACTTCAGGATACTGCAATGTTTTTGCATCGATTTCTGCTGCTGTACGATTCTGTAAATTGGAGAATTTATTTTGGGATTTCAAGTGGCTCCGCGACTGTTCTCTGGCCAAGCGGACGAGCAGTTTTGTTTATGTAGTTCTGAATACGAAATGAGCACATGCGTTATTTATTGCACGAATTCGCACCTTTTCAAGGGGGGTGTATTTGATATGCGCGCCCAGGAGGGGAGGGATGATGTACGCTCAATGAAAATAACAATGAGGTGTATTGTAATTTATTGTGGAGATTAACGAACTGTCACTAACAGCAATAAGTCACATAAGAGTTGAACAAACGATAGCAATTGTTCTAAAGGATACGCAGATGAAATAAATTCTTTGTTTTTGAGCTTGAATGCAGTGGCGAAGTGGACGAGTAGTTTTGTTTAGATTTACAATGGCAGATTTTATAACTGCTGCACCTCCTGGGCACGCATATCAAATACACCCCCCTTGAAAAGGTGCGAGTCCGTGCAAAAAATAATGCACATGCTCATTTCGTATTCAGAACTACATAAACAAAACTGCTCGTCCGCTTGGCCAGAGAACAGTCGCGTAGCTGCTTGAAATCCCAACATAAATTCTCCAATTTACAGAATCGTACAGCAGCAAAAATTGATGCAAAAACATTGCAGTATCCTGAAGTTTGTTTGGAAGGAGTTTGACACAAAACTGCGGTGTAATTTTGAAAAATTTTTGACAAATGTAACTTTGTTGGTTTGAGAAGATTTTCGATCATTTTGTAATGTTTACTGGCAAAGCAAATACTTTTTAACGGCTGTCATGATTGCAAATCGGCAAGGCACATTGATTTAGCAAGCATTGGGGATGCTTCTTGCAGAAATTTGGGTCCGTGGCTTGTTTTGGCAAAGGGCGCCAAGAAGAGAACATTTCAATAGAATTTAAGTGTCGAATTTAGGTGACCTTAATATTTCAGCGATTCTGTTCTGACGATTTTTCTGAAACTTGGCTATAATATGTATTTAGTCAATATAAGCTGATTTTAGAAGTTTAGCCAAAATCTAACAGCAAAATTTTTTTCTAGACTCGATTTTTTGTAAAAAGTGGGGTCCAATTAATTGCCAGTAATATCAAAAATATTTTTATCCAGTTAAATCGAATTTCATATTACTATTACCGAATGATAGGTGAACATTTTCCCAAAGTTTCACCACCATCGCGTCAAAGCCTAAAAAGTTATAACGCAAAGTTTGTCATGGACAGGTGCGCCCGGAATAAATATGGAGCCACCTTAAATCAGACCTCTGTTTTATACTGCGAGTCAAACCATTAACTTTTTGCTACAAAAATACAAAAAGGTGTCTTTACTTGGTATTTTCGGCCCATGCTCGTTTTAGGGATTCAAAGAATAAACGAGAGAAAAGATTATAAATGAGATATTAAATAAAAAAGATAAAAAATCTGCTAAGGAAGGACAAAGAGGGGAGGGGGGGGGGGGGGGTACGTTTTTCAAACAAGAATTGGGAAGGGGGGTATAATTTTTACCTCCAAATTTTTTTGAGGGTTCAGTTTTGAAACACTACACTTTTTTGAAAACCACCGCCCCCCCTGGGACGTAATTAACGATCGGTCCTTTATAGTACAGCCGTGACACTGCTGTGTCAACATAGAGATTCTCCTAACAGGCTCTACACATTTCTCATAGTACCAGAATAGGGTGATTTTGTATTGATGTGGCTTATTTTGAGGAGAAATGAGATTTGATCACTCGGTTGGTATCAGATGGTTAAATAAACGGCACGCAATGCATGCAGAAGCGATGACGTTTCACAAGGGGTCTTTAAGAATTTTCAGGAAATTTGACAGAAAATTTCAAGAAAGTTAATAAAAATAAATTAAAATTATCAATGTTTTCCGGGATCTTTTCCGAGGTTAAGAATATTTAAAATCGACGTTTCGATCAGTTTCACTGATCTTCTTCAGGCTGTTGTTAAAAATGACAATATGGCGGATTGTTTCTCATGCTCAGCTTGGTAACCGCACCAATAAATCGTGACTATTATACGACGTATGTGAACAAAAGGCCTCGGAAAAGATCCCTTAACCTCGGAAAAGATCCCGGAAAACAGTGATAATTTTAATTTCTTAAGATGAGAGGTGAAAGTTTCAGAAATAGGATTAATAAAAATAGCTGACAACTTCTGTGTTGAATGATTGTTCTACAAAAGTTGTGTTATGTTACAGGGAGATATCTGATACTGACGACATATGATACAAGGTCAAACGCTGTCTTGAAATTGTTGAGCCCTTTTGTTTTAAAAAAAATTAAAGATTTTTGTTTACTAAATCTTATAAAACACATCAAATATAATTAGTCTCTTTCACTTATACTTAGAATTAGTCCTTTCTAACTGCCCGGGAGTATTTTGCTTTAAGTTCTACGCAGTGCTTTCTTGTTGAGTTAAACTTGATTTCTTTTCTACTGACGTTTATTCCTGAACAACTTCTGTGTTGAATGACTGTTTGACAAAAGCTGCGTTATCTTGTAGCGCGACATCCGATACTGACGACATACGATACAAGGTCAAACGCTGTCTTGAAAATGTTTAGCCCTTTTCTTTTAAAAAATGTAAAGATTTCTGTTTACTAAATCTAATAAAACACATCAAATATAATTTGTGTCTTTCGTTTATACATAGAATCGGTCCTTTCTAACTGCCCGGGAGTATTTTGCGTTGAGTTCTACGCCGTGATTTCTTGTTGAGTTTTACTTGAATTCTTTTCTACTGACGTTTATCCCTGAAGTTAGTTCCAAATTCTATTCGGTTCTAGAAAGATCGGTCGATTGCAACAGACAACAGATCGCACGACGACAAGAACAAGAACACAAACCATGCACCTAGTTCCCAATGCTCTTCGGTTCAATTCAGGGAGTAATCGTCACACCGTAACACCAAAAATTCCATAAATTCCATCGCTTTTTCGCTTTACAGCATTAACCGATGACGTCATTCCATGACGTCATCGCTTAAAAAAATATATAAACTGATTGCAAAGCACGACAGAACTATTTTATCATTTCCTATGAAGCGAGTACCAAAGATTAAAACAACAAAGTCTCTGTAAATGATCTAATAAATACCACTCTCAAAATAAACACTTCGTAATGATATCTAATAAATGCCCCCTTGAGGTACAAAGTTTGTATTAGGTGCCCCCCTCTAGCATCGACACCCCAACCCCCCACACAAGAATCACTTAACCCACTAGAGGCCAAGGATGCCAATTATATGGTTGGCCCCCATGACGATGAAGACATTGATTTTAAACTATGAATGACATATCTGCTCACATTGGATTGGTCTCCTACTCGCAAACTCTGTTTTCATTCTTACTCCACAAGCAAACTATGACTACCTATCTTATTTGTTTTGTTGATGTTGTTATAGTTTAAGTGAAATTTAAGTGTCTCTACTAAATGCTTCATATCTATTTCACACCCCCCTGGGACGCCAAACTTATATGCCCCAGGTGTTTATTAGATCATTTACAGCTAGTACCTGAAGTAGGGCTCCAGTGACACATCACCAAATGCAATTATTAATAATTTCATCTTAAGCCCTTCCAGTTTTGCCTAGATTCATTAAGGTCATTTCTTTGTTTTGCATTGTGCATCCTTACTACACACGAATTATTGCGTCATAAGCGCACGCTCACAACGCGCATGCATCAAAGTCGTACTAGATTCCCTATGAGGCTAAGCTTAGCAGGAAAAAGAATGCTTATTTGCTCTTAAACTAGCACTGTGGCCTGCCTTTTTTTCTGACTAATTTTGACCTACCATTCATTTCTTTTTGTTTAAAAAGTTTGAAAAAAATCATGTGTTTTCAAACCGACTTTTTAAAACCAAATGTGTCATTCAAGGAGACAAAAAAAAATGGCCTTGAGAACACGCACGCGAGGAAATATTTTAGCCAATTTCCTGTAACACTATGTTTATTTTCCATTAAATATGTATTAAATTGTTCCTTAACATCGATATAATATGACTACTATGTTATCTAATGGCTTACTTTAGTTATGTGCTTCCTATTCCCATGGAAAGTAGTGTACACTGATCAAATAAACATGCTTTTGTTTTGGCGAAATTACAAGGAATTTTGGGGTAACTTGGTTTCATAATATCTCGTTAACGGAGCTGATGACCTATCTTTTTTATTTTATATTTCAACTTTTTGCACGATAAATAACAAATTGTGAAAGTTTGACAAAAATCATGTGTTTAGTTGTATTTCGGGGGAATGACCTTAAGCACTGAAATATTACCAGTGAATGGAAATCAAAATATTTGCATATAAAAAATTCTCATTCACAATGTTTAGTTGACCCTTTAACATGTTTTGCCTATGTGGATTGCTTTAACCTTGTGATTACCAATTCAAGTCAGATCATGCACTGCTTGTTGTGATGAGATTGTATAATGCTTCATTTCTACATTTTAACTTTATTTTGATGAAAATATGCAACCTGGGCTGGTTAAAAATTATGTCCCGTGCCTCCCATTGCCCTCAAAGTTCCACATTTTACAGCCAATGAACAATGTAATTGCACTTGTATATGGACAATAGTATAACAACCTAACAACTGTGATTTTCATCTCTAAATTTGTCATTTACAGGATCAGATGTATTTCTGTGACCAGTGGCAGCAGTCCAAGATGGAGTGTCATTTTCAAAGAAAAATAGTAAGCTTTTTTTTCAAGTTTTAACACAGGCGGCCCAGACGTTGTATTCTATTTTGGCGATTATGTTGTCTTCATGCAGCCGATAAGACAATGTATGAGAATACTTTGAACATTGCTCTAAATAGAACTTGTATTAAAGATTTGAATAAAAATGTCTTACTCTATGTTTGTCTTACGTTATTTTGACATTTCTGCACACCTCAGAAAGAAAAACTCATCTAAACAGCTTTAAACCCACTTCAGGAGTACAGAAAATGTCAAAATAACATAAAGACAAACATATGCATAGAGTAAGACATTTTTATTCAAATCTTTAACACAAGTTCTATTTAGAGCAATGTTCAAAAATTCTCATACATTGTCTTATCGGCTGAAGACATAATGTAATTGCCAAAATTGAATACAACGTTTGGGCTGCCTGTGGTTTTAACTGTACATGTACATGTATGTTGTCCAATTTTACCTTTGGATTGTCAGTTTGGTATATTTTCCTTTGTTCTGGTGTATGTTAACACATGATAATGAATATGAAACAAAGGATAGTACACTTTAGTTCAACACTAATTAGAAAATTAAATGTTTTTCATACAAACAGAACGAGCAAAACCACACTCTATATTCTAGAGTATAAAAATTCTTATACTTTGATGACCGTAAACCTACAAGAAGAAACACACAAACATTATAAGAATTATTCTTACAAATTACATACTAAAAAAGTCATTTTTAAAACCTTGCCTCATCTTCTAGGTGACCTGCAGTATACTCATAGAATTGAAACTTTCACTTTGAGGAACAACAAATGTTTAATAATTACTTACATTATTTATCTTACATTAAGCAACTGGCTGTTCTGTTCAAAAATTAAAAATAAGCAGCAGGGATAAGCTGGGATGGTGATTTGTCCTTTGGTCTAATTAGCAGCTATTTAATATTGTGCCACTGTCGTATTGGAGAAAATATAAGGCACCTGACAAGTAAGAAAACATCTAAAACAAGGCTGGCACAACAAAACTGCAGACAGCCTGTGAAGCTTGTTTGAAAACCAAGAACCGCGATAATTGTAATTTGTTATGTTTAATTGCCTTAAATACTAACGCGTGAAATGTATTAATCTGTTAATTAGGTATGCTATTTTGTCCAAATTGTATACAAAATTATGCTTTCATAGATAAGCTATCATACATATGTTTGGAAACAAGTCAAAAGTATGGAAGCAAAGCCTTCTTACAGTGTATGCATATTCTATTTGTACACAAGAAGGCTTATAAATAGCCGAAAGTTGGCCATTGTTGTACTCTAATTATAGACAATCAATGGCGTGCAGTCTGTCAGCAGGATCAAAAGAGAGCAAGGAATCACAAGCTAATGAAAGTGATTCCACAACTGTTCGTATGGACCATTCCTTTGGTGCTTTAACGCAGGCTGTAATAAGAGTACATTTTCTTATCAGGGTTTAGTCGATCATGCTCACTTGTAAAGTACTTTGTGACCTCACCATTACCAATTAACTCCTGAACTTAAGGATAATACTATTTATTTTGACAGAGCATAAGGTTATTTGTAAGAAATATATAGTCCTCTATCATGAAACAGCATATATATTAATTAGATGAATGCAGATGGCGCTGGCTCGCTCTTCAGATGTTATCAGTGGCATAGCTATAGCTAGCCTATAGGCCCAGGCCTAAATTGTTTTTAGCCCACTTGTATTTTTAATAGGTGCAATAATAGAGCAGTAATCAGGCTAATTAGCACTTTCAAGGTGAACTAGAAAGCAATTCGTTATAAATATCACAACTACCGTTTCATGACTACGTCAAGAGTACATGTAGCAAAGTGATAGGTATGTGTTGTTAAAGACAAGTGCGTTTACCGGTATAAATTTGGTAATGAGTAAAAATGTGGATCTGTAATTGGTGTCTGACATTTGCAGACTGCAGACTACGTTTGCTTTTTTAGCTGTTTACAGAGCAAAATAGTGTTGCCCCAAACAGCCAAAGAACAGCTAACCGCAGCAGACTGCAGTGAAGGCTAACCGCAAGCAGTCTGCAGTCTGCAGTCTGCAGTCTGCAGTCTGCAGTCTGCAGTCTGCAGTCTGCAGTCTGCAGTCTGCAGTCTGCAGTCTGCAAATGTGTAATAAGAGAGGAATTACCATAAATGTATTAATACCATAAGTTAAACAAATGAATGTATATATACAGCACACACATCTGTTAGGATTACTTTTATTAACAAGTCTTCATCATCTCCTGTGATAATTCAGATGACTCATTAGAAATCGTGAACCGCCTTTAATTTGCTGTTGAGTATAATTATGTATCAATATGCCTTGTGAATAAACCAACAAGAGAACAGCTAGGACAACAGAAGTCGAACAAACACAATCTTTCTTCAAGCAAAAGCACATGGAATTGACGCCAGCTACATACGGGTACTGAATGATGTAACAATGCACCTCACAAAATGTCAACAACAACAACAATTTATTTGCATTCCATTTACATAGATGGCACTGCATGTCAAATAAAGGAAAAGATGATATAAATAACAAGATAACAGAGTAAATTTCTAATCTAATTTATGTAAAAACCATCATTGTTTTCTTTTCTGGAAGGCTTCAAAAGTAAAATAGCCCAAAGGATCTATGTTATTAAAAAAAGAAATAATATTTTATTACAATTATTTAAGGTACATGTAATAAATAATAGTTGGGATATTTTTAAATATCCCACTTATTTTAATTTAAAGTTACATCAAATTAATTTAAAAATAAATTTAATGAATTTAAATTATTTTAAACATTACATCAAAGAACTTTCTTATATTTTGACATCAATTACAGTGTGACTACTGGGGCACCCTGATAAATCGTTTTTGGTCAGTTGCTAAAAGTGTCCCTATCCTTTGTTTTCAATTAACACTGTGATTGGTTAATTTTGTTCAGGGTGCCCCGGTTCGAGTAGTCACACTGTAATTTAGCCACGTGAGAAAAGAAAAGTGAGATTTTCTGCCACATCACATGAACAGAATTTGCCAATTCTTAAATGTTCTGGAATTTTTTGTATACAATGTCTACAAGTTTCATATCTTAATCAAGATTCCCCGTAATGTAATGCAATGAGTTGGAGTAGTATAAGGCGTTACTTGGTTTAGTAACCAATTAGATTGCGAGAAATTTCGGCGCAACCAATCAGAAAGCCGGATTTTTGGATTGCAAACTATTTTCTTTGTGGATCCAATAATTTTATTAGGATTTGTAATAGGTTTTTAGATTTGACAAATTTTCAAAAGGATTTGCAAAAATTATTGTTATTTGAAACTTTTGTTTCTGATGTGAAAATTATTTTTTGATTGTCCCTTTTCGGCTTCCGTAAATTGCACTACCAGACTGTGAAATAGTTAAATTGCAGAGAGTGCAGAACGCTGCGGCTAGGCTGCTAACTTCGAGTCGCAAATATGATCATATCACGCCTGTTTTACAACAATTACACTGACTGCCAGTAAGATATAGAATTCATTTTAAAATTTTACTTTTAACTTTCAAGGCTCTCAATGGCATGGCGCCAGCTTATATCAGTGATTTAATTAAAGTAAGAAAGCACGCACGCTATTCACTGCGCTCTATAAATTCAGGCACGCTTCTTTTGCACCTAGCAGGGAAAATGAAGAAGTCTTTTGGTGACAGCTGTTTTAGTGTAGCTGCGCCTACCCTTTGGAATGTGCTCCCAGCTTGCCAATGAAATATTAGTTCTATTTTTATTTTTAAATCTCGTCATAAAACATATCTTTTTAAATTAGCTTTTAGCCTTTAGATCTTGTCATAACGGCCTCACTTTCATGTAAGCACGTTTAGAACCTGTAATACGAGTTTTGATATTTTGTTGCACGAGGTCGAGTGTTCAGGTGAACATGGTGGAACACTTTGTTCAGTATAGAGTCGAGTGGAGATGAACGCATGTAAACGTTGAGTTATTAAATTCAATTTATTGCGAAACACGAGTCACGATTATTGCAGATCTTAAAATAATGTGTATATATTCAGTATATTTTAATAATAATTCTTTGATGGTTTCAATATTGAAATGCGCTTTTGATCATTTTTAGGCTAAAAGGCGCACTATAAATTAATTAATTATTATTATTATTATTATTACCCCGGCCTTGTCGTTGACTTTCTTGAAGACCAACGACTTCAATCCTCTCCATATCTTGTCTTGCGTGTCTACCACGTGCTACAGAGAACCAAGAAAATGGCGGTTGCAGGTTCTTTTTCTTGTGAATAACGAATACTTCCTCCACTGTTTGCTCGAAATGGAAATTGCTGTACTGCATGACGCTTCCGTCCCGACGGACGGGATCTTCTACCAGTTTGTCTAGAGGAGGCACAAAAATGCAAATGATGAAAGTCGAGCAAGCTTGGTTATGATCAACCTCGTTCCCGAGGCCCTCTCTCCTTTTCCTCCCTTGCCGTCGAGGACAGACCCTGGATGAGGCTGGTAACGTGATTTGTGTGGTTAGCGAGCGCTGTTTCTTTCGCTCCCGAGTTGAGATCGACAATCATTGTTGGAAACGTTTTTGTCACGGGCGATCACGTTTGCCCAAAGAAAAGCTAAGTAAATATTCTCATTCCGCAGCCAAATTTCTGGCCAGGTTAACCGGACTTCCCTATATATGATAAGTCAATGCAGGACAGAAATGGAAACCATTGTCTGCCATAGACTAATACAAACGGTCTACAGTTGTCAATCTATTCCAGGTCCTAAACGTTTTGACCCTCAATAATCCAACAATCTGACAGTTTTACAATTCTGCAATTTTACGATTCTACAATTCTGACTCCATCTGATCCTACATTATACTCTACAGTTTTCATAGCACATCTTGCGAAACTAATTTAACTCCTGTAGAAAATACACCCGGCCCAGTCTACTGCGATCACGTATTATGTATCACCTCTCCCGCGTTTTATGCATATCTTGTTCATTGCGAAAGAGATCGTTGATGACCTAAAAAGCTTCGTTGGTTTATTTTGTCCTCCGTTACGGCGTGTCCAAATCGTCTGGTGCATGTCGTTTTCTTTGTTTCTCTCCTCGTATTTCCTTTGTTGTATGCCGTTATTTCTTGTTTTAGTGTAATATATTCCTTTTATTTATGTCCTAGAAATCACCGGTAATTAAGTTATGTCAAGAAGAAATTTACGTTAAAGATTAAGTCATATTGCCGGTGCGTTTGCTACAATTCCTATTTCACAATGGCACGTTCTCTTCCCAAATTTGACAAGATATACCACAGGTGGCCGAAGCTTAGGATACGACTGAAAATAAATAAAATGATCTAAAATTGCCAAATGTTTATTGTTTTATCAATCTTATATTACATATTCATGTGAGCTTTGAAAATTAGCATAATATGCTAATTCTAAAATTGTTCCCAACCATCAAAGCGAAGCGAAAGGTTGCACACTCGAACTGCCAGAATGCCGACCCGTGTTCATGAAATGAGCTGTAATTCTCAAAGTTTGCTATCTTCCCCTCAAAACGCCTCAAATTCAAAGGCTTCGATAGTCATTCTATAAATACATACCGAAAAAGTGCCCAATGTTACATCCTTTCCCCGTCAAAACGACAATAATTTAGTGGTAAACCTCCACGAACCATCCGCGGCCCGAGCGCCTCTGCAATTTTTCTCATTTAATCATATGCAATTTGGAACCACAAAAGCCACTTTCTAGGGGAGGTGTATGTAATGCCGCGTGCAACACGTAATGAAGTGTAATCAAATCATGTGTCGCACGCGACATTGCATATACCTCCCCTAGAAAGTGGCTTTTGTGGTTCAAAATTGCATATGATTAAATGAGAAAAATTGCAGAGGCGCTCGGGCCGCGGATGGTTCGTGGAGGTTTACCACTAAATTTTTGTCGTTTTTGACGGGGAAAGGATGTAACATTGGGCACTTTTTCGGTATGTATTTGTAGAATGACTATCGAAGCCTTTGAATTTGAGGCGTTTTGAGGGGAAGATAGCAAACTTTGAGAATTACAGCTCATTTCATGAACACGGGTCGGCATTCTGGCGGTTCGAGTGTGCTACCTTTCGCTTCGCTTTGACTAGTAGGGAGCAATTTTAGAATTAGCATATTATGCTAATTTTCAAAGCTCACATGAATATGTAATATAAGATTGATAAAACAATAAACATTTGACAATAGACCATTTTACAGTTGTCTGCTCAGAAACCAGGCCTTTGAATGGTAGCGAGGCCAGAGGTGACCTTGTTTTGATATAGACTTCACTGTTTTGTTTTGCAAATTAAGTTGTTCTGATGCTAATGGTTCGCATTTACATGAGAAAAGCAGAGAGGTTTGTATCAATGCAAGGTCACCTCCAGCCTCGCTACCACTCAAAGGCTAGGCTACTGAGCAGACAACTGTAAAATGGCCTATTTTAGATCATTTTATTTATTTTCAGTCGCATCCTAAGCTTTGGCTACCTGTGGATATACGGGTTCAATTTGCATTGTTTACATTGTGAAATCTGTCACGCGTTTTAGTTTTATAATTTACAACATTTCGTGACATAATCAATATTAGATACGAGCTGTAATAAATTAACAACTAATTGCCGCCAACATTTCCCGACAATAGATCGTTTTCACGTGACGTCATCAGGTACCAAAACCCAAAACTAAAGAGACACCATAGTTTTCATCCACATCAGGCATAAGAGGTACTAAAGTTATATCTATTTGCGACTTTTCAGCTCAGCAGCGTCCTTCGTTTGGAAACCAGCGCACTTTGAATTTCAGAGTAATGGCGGTGCGTGACACGCAGTTACGATCGTGTTTGTCAAAAAATATACATTTATCTTGTGATTTTTAGCCATTTGAGAAATTAAAGTAACAGGAAATATGTTTATGTAAATGTTTGTTTGTGAAATACCGATAATCAGTGGCCTAGATGACCAAAGTGAGTTCCAGATGTTTACAGTATTTTCCGGCCGCCATATTGGTGTACCACGGAGGTACACCAATATGGCGAATCCATACTGGGCTCTGTAAATTTGTACAAAACATTTCGACGAATATCTTAAGTTTGGGACAGCACACAGACCTAAAACTTGGAGAAATTACTTCTCTACTTCTCTCCTAGAATATCCTATTTTCTTGACCTCATTCATTTCATTTCATTATAACCATAACCCTAGGTGGGTATAGGGCCGGCTTGACCTCATTCACTCAATAGTTTTTCGATTTATATTTTTGTTGCGTGACAGTGAAAACGATCTATATTCCCTGCTGCTTATTTAAACCCATAACGAGTATCACACAGCCGACTACTTGAGATAATAAAAGCATTATTTAACAAAGCATTACTATTGCTTATTTGTGCGTGAATTTAATTTTGCGAAAATGGAAAAAGGCACAGCTGAACTTTATTTTTGCGATTTGGCCAAAAAATACGTTGAAACGTTAAATATACCTTTCCAAGCGTTTACTTTTTAAAAACTCGCGAAGTTAAATCCCGCGAAAATAAGTGACTATAATTAAAATAGTATTTTATACATTCACGTTTACTAGGTGTATAACTGACGCCACGTAAGGACATTCGTCACATCAATACACGTATATAAAATGATGAAAAGAATGGTTGATGCCTTCCAGCAACATCTCACCATTGCCAAAGAACTGGGAGATAGAGCTGAAGAAGGGTGTGCTTATGGCAATCTTGGCGTTGCTTACCAGAGTCTAGGTGATTTTAAACAAGCCATAAAGTACCACAACCAATGTCTTAGTATTGCTAAAGAATTGGGGTTCAAGGCTGGGGAAGGACAGGCTTATGGCAATCTTGGCATTGCTTATGATAGTCTGGGTGATTATAAACAAGCCATAATGTACCACAACCAACATCTTAGCATTGCTAAAGAACTGCGGGACAAGGCTGGAGAAGGAGGTGCTTATGGCAATCTTGGCATTGCTTTTGATAACCTGGGTGATTTTAATCAAGCCATAATGTACCACAACCAACATCTTAGCATTGCCAAAGAACTAGGGGACAAGGCTGGAGAAGGACTTGCTTATGGCAATCTTGGCAATGCCTACCAGAGTCTGGGTGATGTTAAACAAGCCATAAAGTACCACAACCAAGATCTAAGTATTGCCAAAGTACGGGGGGACAAGACTGGAGAAGGACGTGCTTATGGCTGTCTTGGCACTGCTTACCAGCGTCTGGGTGATTTTAATCAAGCCACAATGTACCACAACCAACATCTTAGCATTGCCAAAGAACTGGGGGACAAGGCTGGAGAAGGAGGTGCTTATGGCAATCTTGGCAATGCTTACCAGAGTATGGGTGATTTTAAACAAGCCATAAAGTACCACAACCTGCAACTTAGTATTGCCAAAGAATTGGGGCAAAAGGCTGGAGAAGGACGGGCTTATGGCAATCTTGGCAATGCCTATGATAGTCTGGGTGATTATAAACAAGCCATTAAGTACCACAAGCAAGATCTTAGCATTTGTAGAGAACTGGGAGACAAGGCTGGAGAAGGAGGTGCTTATGGCAATCTTGGCAATGCTTTTGATAGTCTGGGTGATTTTAAACAAGCCATAAATTACCACAACCAACGTCTTAGCATTGCCAAACAACTTGGAGAGAAGGCTGGAGAAGGACGGGCTTATGGCAATCTTGGCAATGCTTACCAGATTCTGGGTGATGTTAAACAAGCCATTAAGTACCACAACCTACGTCTTAATATTGCCAAAGAATTGGGGGAAAAGGCTGGAGAAGGATGTGCTTATGGCAATCTTGGCAATGCTTATCAGAGTCTGGGTGATTTTAAACAAGCCATTAAGTACCACAACCTACGTCTTAATATTGCCAAAGAATTGGGGGAAAAGGCTGGAGAAGGATGTGCTTATGGCAATCTTGGCAATGCTTATCAGAGTCTGGGTGATTTTAAACAAGCCGTAAAGTATCACAACCAATATTTTAGCATTGCCAAAAAACTGGGGGACGTGGATGGTGAAGCAAACTCGTGTTATTCCCTAGGATGTAGTTTTGAAACTTCTGGTTCTTTGCAAGAAGCTCTTTGTTATTATCGATCCAGTGTAAAACTATACAATGATATGAGCTCTCGTCTTCAGTCCGAAGATGTGTGGAAGATATCGTTTCGTGATGCTCGTCAGCATGCCTACACTGCTCTTTTGAGAACTCTAGTTAAGCTTGGAAAGTATGATGAGGCTTTGCTTGTTGCTGAGCAAGGACGGGCGCAGGCCTTAATGGATCTTATGAAAACACAGTATGATACGGAATTGGTTGCGTCTACGTCAATTGAGCCTGACGTAACGATCACAGCCTTGTTATGTGATATTTCTACCCAGACAGTTTTCATAGCACTTGAAAGTACCAAAATCCATTTATGGGTACTATGCAAAGAAGGTAATTTTCACTTTAGACAAATGGAAGTAGCAGGTAAAGATGCTGTTACCTTCTTGCAGTGTGTAAGGAAAGCTATTTTTAAAGAAAATGGAATTACTGCCAGAGCTAGCTGTGAAAATCGCACACTGGATAAGCTGAGAAAGAAATTACCACCTAGTGGAGAATTTGATCAGGAAACTGCAGAGCCATTACCCGGCATAAGCAATTCTTTGCGCCTCTTTCATGATTATATTATTGGCCCTATTGCAGACTTACTTCAAGGCGATGAATTAATCATTGTACCAGATGGTCCGTTGTGCTTGGCTCCTTATGCTGCATTTGTAGATGATGAATTCAAGTATCTAAGTGAATCTGTCAGGATTCGCATTCTTCCATCATTGACGAGTTTACGGCTGATCGCAAAGTCTGCTAAGGACTATCACAGAAGGAGTGGAGTCCTGCTCGTGGGAGATCCATGTGTTAAGGAAGTTACAAACGAGCTGGGTGAGTCCATTTTACCGCGGTTGCCTTACGCTAGAAAGGAAGTAAAGATGATAGGAAACATGCTTGGTATCCCACCTCTCACTGGAAAAGACGCCACGAAAGACGAGGTGCTGAGGCGAATCGGTTCTGTTGCCTTGGTTCACATTGCAGCGCATGGCGATATGGAAGCTGGTGAAATTGCTTTGTCTCCAAATCCTACACGCTCATCCAAGATCCCTGAAGAGAAAGATTTTGTGTTGAAAATGGCAGATGTGCAAGCAGTGAAGCTTCATGCAAGGCTTGTTGTGCTTAGTTGCTGTCACAGTGCTCAAGGGAAGGTCACACCTGAGGGTGTGGTCGGTATTGCAAGAGCTTTCCTTGGTGCGGGTGCTCGATCCGTTTTGGTTGCACTCTGGGCAATTGATGACGAGGCCACTATGGAGTTTATGAAGTGTTTCTATGAACATCTGGGTCGCGGATGTAGCGCCAGTGTAGCTCTAAACCGGGCTATGAAATTCCTGAGAGAGTCAGAGAATTTTGGTGCCGTAAAGTACTGGGCTCCATTTGTACTCATCGGTGATGACGTCACAATAGAATTTGGAGAAGATCAGTAAAAGTATCGTGAGTAGCACTTTTTATAAACTGAAAACAGTGTTTAATTTAATTTTAGTCTGTGCTTGTACGTTTGTTACGTGAAGTGTTGAATTTTCTGCCTTTTGCATTGTTAAGTGTGCACTCTCAAATGTCAGGAGAGTGAGACATATCATATAGTATAATTGATTGTTTTGTTTTGCAGAAGCTGTGTAATCAAGTACGATGAAAACTACTCTTTGAGTAGTTAACAGACCTTTTTACAGCCTGTGTATTTTCCCTGTAGCTTAACTTGTTTCTGCTATGATACTACAAAACAACCAGCACCGCGTCGTCCATATATTTTCAAAAGAGCTCGAGCAAAAGAATTTAAAGCTGTTCGTTAACAGGTTGACCAATTCTCTCTTAAGTTAACAGTTGCACAATCCCGCGGTCTCCTATGTATGAACATTGAAAACAGGACTTGTTCAATGAATTTTCTTATTTCTCGTTCCATTGTAAATCACTGCAATCACCAAGTTTGAAGAAATTGTAAAAATCACTTTTAGTTGTTTTTAATTAGCAATTTACGCAGTCTAACTTCATTTATAATCTTGTGCGACCCAATGATGACGTGCTTTTAGAATACTAAACTTAATAAATAAGCTTTAACTTCTAATATGGAAATGTTTGTGGAAATGAAACTCCTCACAGCCTTGATAAGGGCGTGATATCGAGGATGGGGGAAAGGTTGAGAGTTGTCGCTGAACATTTGGTGGTGGATAACTGCTAATGTCGTTTATTCAGTCCAAAGGGGAAAGTTCTTTAATATACAACCATCCCCTCTAAGCATTATTTCCGAAAAAACTTCATTGGATGTTTGCAGAAGCCGATTACCAGACATGTCCATGGTAATGATATTTAACAGGTTAAAACTTGTTAGATCAAATGTTCATTATACAAACAATCGCAATCTCTAACGTAGATTAATTAGGCTTGGCAGAAAATTTTTATTTGCAAATACTTACTACTTACTTACAACATTACTATGATTAGTTACAAAATATAGATCACTAACATGATCACAGTTTGGACAGTTCGGAAAGAAGTTACAATAATTACTCTACTTTACGAAGCTAATACTGTTAACATTACATCACTAGTTATAGGACGAGATATTTCAAGAATTACAAGAGATTCTTCTTGCATTTCCATACTCTGCTTTGTTTTCATTTGAATCAGAAGCCCCTTTCGCCTCACTTTCATGTACTCGACCCAAACTCTTCCGCGCGTTCCGCCATTTATGAATAATGTGTATGTACTCGTTAAACTGAACTTGATTTTTTAGGCCGGTGTTAACGTATAAAAAGTATTTGCCTAAGATAATAAGATGGTTTAGGGCTAACCACTTACGAGGAGAGTCCAAAATACCATATAAGACATCTAAGTTCGGAAGATGGACACTTTTTCTACTATGAACATTGTACCAGTCTTGAAAATCTGCCCAGAACGATTTTGCTTGAGTACATTCTATAAAAATGTGCCAGATGGTTTGGAGCTCGGAAGGGCAAAAGACAAAAGCATGCGGCCGCCATAAAGGCACTCGCTCGCGAAATCCTGTCAGCTACACAGGCTAGGCAGAATATGAATATTAAAAGCCTGTGGCTGTTTCAGAGAGGCCCGATTACGTCTCTGCAGCAATGAAAAGCGTTTTCATACAAGGAAATTTATAACTCGCTCACTTTTTATGCTTGATGAGGCTTTTTTCAGCCAAGAAATAGCATACATTCTTATGTTGCATACGGTAACATGAATAACGCCAAAAGAACAATGACAGGCATTAGAAAAGAAGTGGAAAATGTTCAGTTAATTATCTCAATTGATGAGGAACTGTTGTGCAATGTAGATATACTGGGAGGCATGAATGTTTGAAGCTCTAAATAAATGTGTTTTAAAACTTTTAAATTGTTATCGGCTTTTGGAAGAGTTAAAGAAATTTTGATATAGAAGGGGTTCTGAGCCTAGTTGAATTCTGATCGTTTTGTAATAAATGGGGGTCACCAGGGCGTTTTTGCGTCATAAGCACTTCAAGCTGAAAAAGTGCTCACACTGAATAAAATCAAACTGTGTCTATGGTAACCTATTATGCCAAGACAATTACCAATTTATGATTCAGGCCGTTCGCCCCAGATACGTCACCGAAACGAGCAGTCACGTCATACGATACCGTGAAGGCCTGGGGAAAAAGTCGTACAGGAGCAAGGCAATGTTGGGCATTCGCCTGATACCATTGTTGTAGAAACACCTGACAACGAGTGGTAATTATAACATCTAAATCCTTCGTGAACCGGTTTTGTATTGCATCGGACTTGTTTTAAAAGGCGGTATTTTTGTTGTGAGTAATCATACCATCTTGGACCAAACAAAACACAAAGCGAAACCAATCACAGAGTTCGGCAGTATCGGGATATTTGTATTTGTCAGTTTTAATGCGAATGCGCTCTACTCGATCAGGGTTGCCACTCAATAAGAGCCCAAACAATTCCCTGACTTTTCACTGACCTCAAAACAATTTTCACTGACCTCACATTAAGCGAATTATCAAATAAGCCATGTCCACTGTTACATTTGCTTAAGCTTCTTCTGCAGACTATCAATATTCTTCTCTTCATTTTCGATCCCTGTACGTTTTTCACCGGATTTTGAATGCATGGCATTTGACTTCACCAACAAATCCATTTTTTTGTTTTAGCCTCTGTAGCAAGTGCATCTGCTTCTTTAGTAAGTTCCTGAACTATTTTCTCAAACAAAATTCTCTGAGTTTTCACTGACTTTGACAAGAAATAAGATTTTCCCTGACTTTTTGCAAAATTTTCTGACTTTTCCCTGACCGTGGCAACCCTGTCGATTTTCCACCCCTCTCTTCTACCCAATCCCTCAGTGTCTTGAGCCTGCGTCGCAGACGTAAAAACGGGAAGGGGAGAGGGGAGGGGAAAACGCGAAATCCCCTCTCCCTCTCCCTCTCCTTTCGACGCCTGCCGCGCAGGCTATAGTTCCCCAGCTTTGGTACACACAACATCCTGGTAGAGTTCAGTGCCGTTTTTCTTCTGCTTATTCGGAGACTTCTTTGAACAATTCAGCTCTTCTCTTTACAATTATATCTATTATTTGCCGATGACTCTCTGTACAATTAAATTAAGGTATTCAAAAAGCAGATCACAAATCACTGTCTTTTTACACGTTTCTCGACATATAAGTCTCGAAGGATCGATCTTGCTTGTAAACCATTGCCTCCGTCAAAGCCCTCAGTTTACCATACAAAGCTTGATCCTATTACAATAAAAAGAACACAAATAGAGCTTTATAAAGCATCAAAAGCCAAAACCACAGTTTGAGGGGAATGGTGCAAAAAACATTATTGAAATATGCAAATCCATAGCAATTCCAGATCGTAGTAGTATTTCAGCACGCGAAAAGAGAATAAACGTACATGCCGCTGGACACCTTAGGGCCTGTTTATATGAAGACAAGTTGTCCATGGTAGAAGGGGTACCCTCCATACCGAGCCAGCCTGGCCAAAAGAGCTTTTTGTTACATTTCTTTACAAATTTCTGCAATCCGTTCATATGAGAAATCGCAAAGTTGGCTCAGGGCAGGATGACCTTGGCGGGAGATTCACTCGCTTTGAAGACCGGGTCACTGCCTGTGGGCGAGGCAACTTTTTTCAAGTAAATGTTTGACTAGCCTTCAAAGTTCAAGTCTGGATATACAGTGCATGAGTGACATCAGGAGGGCCAGTTTTTGGCTTGGTTGCCAGGAGCAACTTTTCTCATATAAAAGATGGCTCAGGGGAGAGAGTAATCCTTCTATCACGGACACCTTTTCTTCATATAAAGAAGAATCCCGATTTCTAGAACCTCCAGGGAAAACGAAACTTGCTTCGAGAAATCGGGATGTTTGAGAAATCCGGGGGGAAATTTGAGATAAGAACTACTCAATAGAATTGAAACTTGCTTCGAGAAATCGGAGGTAAAATTACAGGTAAGTACTATCCAAGCGAAGCGAAACTTGCTTCGAGAAATCGGGGGTAAAATTACCGAGAAGTACTATCCAAGGCCTAGTAAACATTTCTTCCCAACTCGCTGACAAACCCTGTGCAGAAACATAAAACAAAAACAAATACACTTTCATGAATTAAAACTCTAATCTTCAATATTTCAAAACTTTAATACTCGCTCTCCTCTAATAACTTCGCCTGCGGAATAGTTTTTTGAACAACTGCTAACAAGGTTATGGAATCTTACTGGAATTTTGTTAAAATTGTTCAAAACAGTTCAAAATCTATTTTCTCTCCATCACAGAGCAATGCATGGAAACCGTATTTTGTATTTACAGGGGCGTAGCGTCCATATACGCACGTACGCCCGTGCGTACAGCTGAAATCTGAGAAAAATGTGTTTTTTTTTTGGAATTGCCTTAAAAACATTTTTCTCATTAAATTTGCTGGCTGATAATTTCATATTTGGGCGTTTTTTTTATTATTTCCGTTTATCCAAGCATTAATCATTCAGTGCTGGCCACTAATGGCAAGATGCATTTGAGTGGTAATTAAAAATAGAAAAAAAAATGTCTCATGTACCCCTCCCTCAAGGTCAGCCAGCCTCACCAGTTTCCCCAGCCCCAGAGGTATTCTTGAAGGAGAGGTTACAATGCCATGACGTGTGGCTTCAGAACAAAACGTATTTGTCGTCAATGGATATTAGGAATATACCTCTTGCGAGGTCAAACGGTGAAGCCCTAGTGTTAGAGAATCCAATGAATATCTCCGCGACTTGAGCTACTTCATATACATAAACACAACTGAACGTGGATATTGACAGTGTTGCCCGTCTTAAGGGTCGACGCCTCGCCCTTTGCTTGTGACCTGTCTCCGTTGTTTTTTTATTTATTTTTTTTATTATTATTATTTTCGTAACACTGTAGCTTACAGAAAACAAAAGAGAAATGGTTAAAATAAACAACTTTCTACTGCATTTTTGCCGCATTATTTATTGAAAATGTCCCGCAGAAAAACCAGGAGATGGCATTTCCGAGACCCTAAATTTCAAAATTTTCTGGGGGAGCATGCTCCCAGACCCCCCCCCCCCCCCCAGTTGCAAGCGCCTTCGGTGCTTACAAAAAATTTCGTTATCGTGCGTACATCTTCAAAAACCCACGCTACGCCCCTGATTTAGACGTGAAAATGTCCACAGCAGCACTCCAAAAGGATCAGTACGGAATTTGAAGGAAAAAGTCAAGTTGAAAATGAAATGACGGTTATTTTAGTGGTTAGTAAGAGACATTTTTATCGGGCTGTTCCGAGCTTAGCCCTGCAAGTGTTCCAACAGCTTATTAAACTTCAACGATTTCCGCGTGGTCGACAAATAACTTGAAATGAACTTCACGGTGTGGATGTAATATATTAAAGAACGTTTAAAGGCCAAAATTGGAAGGCTAGCGAAATTTTGTAAAAACTAAAGCTTTATAACAACTAAATAAAGAAGAGAGAAAACATGGACTTATCTGAACGAAGCACATGGACGAAGATGTCCGCCATTGCGTTTGCGTCACACTACAACGGTGACCAACACCAAAATTATGGGCGTGTCATCTGTCTGACACTTCCTTTTATACGCAATTAGAATTCATTTCACGTAGCAACAAGAAATATGTAATGGAATCTGCAAAACAATGCACAATAGCTTTCTCGGAATGTTCAAACATTTTTGTGCATTTAATTTAACTTCATCAACGTCGCAAGAGAAGCACGCACTCCGTCGGGATGTAATTTTTGTTGGAATAAGCACGTCACTAAAGTCTACAAGCTTTTGAAGTACGAACACGGAATAAAAACAAATTGTACAAAACCGGGAAATGTCGGTTAAAAAGCAAATGAACGGTACAATTTTCTGAGAATTTTCAGCCATAAATTTCGGTGAATTTGTTTGGTTATAAATGGTAAGCACTCACTTTAGCGGGGAGGTTTATTTCTATAAAATAAATGAAGAATACAAAATAATTAATACGATGACTTCTTTGTTATGATACAAAATAATTTAATACAGTAAAACTTCCATTAACCGCACACTCGTTATTAGTCTCTTGGCCAGAATGTGATAACATAACGAAAGATGATTATGTGAAAATATGGAGCTTCGACAACACAGGATCAGACAATTATGACGTGACACGCGGAAATGTTATGGGCGCTCACCGTTACTCAGACCTGGATGGCTGGACCGTCCCAGTGGTTTTGAATGTGAATGGGTCTTTTTCTCGAGATTTTCGCACAAATACGCCACAACAGTAAGCCCGTAGCCAGGATTTTGCATGGGGGGTGCGTATGAGCGCCTCCGGCACTTAATCCCGAGCGCCGTAGACGCGAGAACGTACGGGTGTGTGGGGTATCCTCCCCTAGGGAATTTTGAAAAAAATAGGTTATCTAAGACAGCATTTCGTGCATTTTGAAGACAGTTTGTTAGGAAACAAGGCAGGTAAAAGTGAAGGACATTAGGTTGAACGTACCATTGAAATTAACTTAGAATCACACAATTTGGTCCAAAATATACCACACGAATCTACAAATGGTGGACCTTTAACCCAAAGGACCATATTGAATGCCAATAGTCGAAGCACAGAAATACCATTTCCCTTTATTAACCCATCGCATCCCCCCTCCCTAAGGGCCTGAACAGTGTATCAAATCTATGCATTGACTGATTTGACAGAACAAATCTGATTAACAACGGAACTCAGTTCTCAAATTTATCAGTCTGCAGCCAGGCTAGATCTGACTAAAAAATGGTAAGCGCTCTATCAGAATCAGACCAAGAAGACGAATCTGCTGGGGAATTTATGGTTTAGATTCAGACGACGACGAAGAATACACTTATGAAACGAAAACCCTAAACGTCTAAAACTGCCGCCCACAAAGGACACGTTCCGCTCGTGATCAACAGATCACTCTCATGGCCTCTGCATTTTTTATTTCTTCTGTATTGTCAGAAATGTGAAAGTCGACGATAAAATGAAGTCATGTGGCATTTGCAAAAAGCTACAGAATGAAATCAGGACTGATATGAAAATACGAAACGACACTTCGGACAGGATCATGAGGCACTTCTATTTTGAGCTCGAGGAACAATCATAGGAAGGTTTCTTTAAAAAAAATTAAACTAATTGACTTCGATATAGTTTTTATATATCAACAAACTCTGGGCGGGGTTGCTTATTTTTGGAGCGTTTCATTGCATAGAGATCCATTTAATTCTTTAACTTGGAGATGGGATATTAGAATCTCCCAACATCAAACGCGGGTACTACTAATATTCTCTCTCAACCGATTACGAAGTTACTGGAAGACACCTGGCGGGTGGGGAAGGGGGTGCTCAACTACAGTTTCTGACACAGAACAGACTAGAATCATATGGGAGCCCCCCACCCCCCCCCCCCCCCATCCGCAGGCATAGATTGAAGGGTAAGGTCGGCCACCTCTTCTCCAGTTTTCCATGCACAGAGAAACCCGCTCGTACGCTAGTAAAATAAAGATTGCTAAAATCACACGAAGTTCATCACAAGATTATTTATCACAAGATAATTTATTTATTTATTTCGTAAAAGTTTTCATATCGCGCTATAAACAATTACCTATAAAACTACCAGATTTATCAACTTCTAGATACGTTACTTGTCAATATCATAATAAAATGTTTTATTTCTACAAATATCTCAAAAAGTTTAATTTGCTATTTGACGACGTTTAAAAAGGGTCGGTGCGAGGGTTTGGGTCAGTGAAGGCTTCAAATCACGTTTCACAGAAACGGTCATTTCACAGTTCACAGTTCACGGTTTTCACTTAACTGTGTGTAAAAATGTCTGCACTCGGGCCTGCGGTCCACGCCGTCACGCAAACGCTGATCAGTGTAACGCACCCTGCTACGATTCATGGAATCTGATGGAATTAGATGTTGAATTATGTTTTTTCGTGATCAGTCAAATAAAACACAGATCCACATGCAACGATTTACAGGTATTTTGGAGCGTCTCCAGGACCTGTTGGCAGAACAGATGAACCTTCAGATACACTATCAGGGGAATCCGGCTCGTACTGTTCCTCTTCTTGCTCTTCCTCGCTGTCTGGAATCTTTTCGTATTCGCTTGGAGAATTCACGACCTTCCTTTTCCGTTTAAACATCGATTGTTCTCTCAGGCAGCTGCAGGGAACAACAAAACCGTTTAATTATCAGATTATACTAACAAGGGTGAAATAGCCCAATTTCGATATTTTAAAATTCACATCACTACGAGGCTCCGGGGAATTAACCCCACAAACGCTATAGTTTATTCCCCGCAGCCTCGTACTGAGGTCTATTGTTTTAGGCTGAATTTTAATATATCGAAATTGGGCCATTAGGTCTCGCATGAAATGACGTAGCTCACAGACATTCGTGAAGCGTTTTTGATCAGTTCACACTTGCGCGCGAAAATTCAAAAACGAGCCGCAACAAATCAAGGAAACAACGCACTACACTTCTCCCCCCCTCCCCCCCCCCACCCCTCCCCCAGGAATCGACGTCATACACGACAGCTGCATCGTAAATCTGATCGTAATATTATTCCGTCCCAGCCATTTTTTAAAAGGAAAACTCCCTTGGATAACAAGTTCCTCATCCACTTCCCGGGTTTAATTTCGCTTGAAACACTCCTTGAAGTTGACCTCACCAAAAATAACTTGTGAACAAACATCAGCTCGCTCAATTATGGTCTTGCTTGGGAGGGAAAGTATGCCGTGTACATTTATAAAATCGACCGTTTTAAACTTAGTCATACATATCACAAGATGGAATTATAAATAAAAATGAACTCACAAGGTACTGAAGAATGGAATCAGCATTAAAATGGCTCCCAGGACGAACACAAATCCTGGCACGTTGAATTTTAAAGACTTGGGATACAACGAGTTAAAGAGCGCGGTTCCACAGAATGTACAAAGCATCTCAACTGAAGAAACTGCAGAAAACAATGATCCTGAAACAAATAAAAGGAAAAGATTTTTATTTTTATGATCATAGGAGGATGTATATCACAAAAATATCAAGCTAGTTAAGAGCTGCCTGTACTCGAGCCCCACCTCGCAAGGTTGGCGTTTCGTGAGGGCAATGGCGAGAGCAAGAGAGCAATCCAGTGTACATTTATGCGGGTATCAGCGGCCATCCCGGGGGGTCGACCCCCGGGGACCCAGGGGCATTTGTCAAATCAGCTCTGGCAAATGCTTTCTAAAGCCCCTGGGGTGGAGGCTGAACATTGTGACAAATATCCCCACCCCCAAGGCCGTGCCGTATCCCAGCGAAAAGCAAAACAAATTTCTGAGGGCTTTTTTCCTGTGATCGTCAAAGACAGGACAAAAAACTACACTATATTAAATACAAGAGTAGTCAGGAATAAGCACAAAATGAAGTCTTACAATTAAAAATGCTTTCTTTACAACCTCACTCGTCTTTGTTATCCTTTGCCTCTATAGAACCTATACATCTCTTTATAAACTCATGCACTGAACAATGTTTTAATTGATAGATTACTCGATGATCTACCACTTTCTGAGGATAAATTGAAAATGTCCCTCTGAACGAAACCGCTAACTATAATTATCATTAAACTTTATGGATTAGGCGAAAAATTCAGTCAGAAGATAACACCTTTTAATGTTCTTCTCAACGCATTGGCCTCACCCTTGACGCCACCTACTTATTTAAAAGTACAACGTTTTAAAAAGTTCCATCGTTGTCCTGAAGAGGATGGCTTAATTATACTTGCAGATTTTGTAGATATTCAATGGAAATAACTCGCCTGAAAGCCGAACCATCAACAATCGGTCGAGTGTGGTCGTCGAGTGCTTGACGTTGTGATGAATTACCGGTGACCATTATGGACCTAGACCATCTGCAAATCCCGTGGATAGGATCCCGGGGGTGTTTGCCCCGAAACGCAAATGCCCCAGGCTCTCGGGCAAGGTTTTTCAACAAATCCCCTACCATGCCCGCGGGTTGCCCGTGGGTGTCCCGGGGGTCGACCCCCCGGGATGGCCGTTGATACCCGCATTAAACGCAAGAAAACCTTAAAAACGCCCAGAAAAACGCACAGAAAAGCTCTAAAAGCTACAAACCTAGCAAGAAAAATATTTTTAGTACAGGGACGAATTTTGCAAACCCATGGCTTTCTGCGTGCCCGATTAGCTGTGTAGGGCTTGTGAGGTATTGTGCTAAAATGTACAGCTATCATCTATTCCCGTGAGGCGGTGTAAACGTTAAACCGACCAAGAGAGATGAGAAGCGGCTGTATTCGCAGGCTGCTATCTGCTGCGCCCTATTGCAAGCCGCAGCTTCATTATTATTTACATTTACTTCTACCTTGATCATCCGCGCTGACAATTTTGGACATCATTGCTCTGAAGACAGGAGGACCAGCACCTCCAAATATACCAATAATAGGAGCTGAAAGAACACCGGCAAAATTCAATTAGTACGACGAGGTTGAAAGTATTGATAAAAAAAAAAAACTTAGGCTAACTTTTTGAGATGTTCCTTTGCTCACGGGAGACTTCATGACGCTAATTTTCTAGCGGGTGCGCTGCAAAATGCGAACAAACATTGCGAAGGTGTGACACCCTCTGCAACTTGCAATGTTTTCAGTCGTCATCATTACGTTGCAAGTAGCCTGTTCCAGGCACTCGGTAGCTGGGGGCGAGCGAAAAAAGCGGGCGAGCGAGGAAAAACGAGGGGGAGACTAAGGCGAGCGAAGGCGGGAGAGCCTGTAAGAATTTCTTTAACGACCCTCTTCCGCCCACTTTTGGTTTAATGAGGTGTCGAAAAGTGAAAATGTCAACCTGTCAATTAGCTGGAAGTGTTCTCCAATTTCTCGCGCGACAGATACCGCACTTCGCGAACGAGAACATGATCTGACTGCATGTTTTCGGTCACCGTTTTCGATGGAATGTCTTACAAAGCAACATCGTCAAATCCTGGATTCCACCGCTTCAAGACACTGCAGATTTTGTAAGAAAAAAACATAACCTGTAGTTGTACAAAGGTGCCACGAGTTTCGTTGTTCGATGTGGCCTGTGGTAGGAAACAAACAATTGGTGGCTTTTGCGAATATTGAGAATGTAATTTTGGCTGATGTCGTTGCTTCGCTTGGCCATAAGCTCGTAAAGAACGAGCAGCTTTCGAACTAAATAACACGCAAAATAGTCAACAAACTTGCGCGTGAGATTTCAAATCTACATTTGAATCATGTGGTGCACAACGTAACACAACAAACAAGGGAGATAAAACCTAACACCGAGCGTGCTCAAGAGACAAAATGCTCGATAAAATTAATGCAAAGAGCATAACCTTTACAACAGCGAATGTCTCTCTTTTTTAGCTTTCTCGAAGTAAAGCTGCAATAGTCTCTGGCGAGGCCGGGCAAAGATAAATAAATATGTCATCCGTGATCAGCGTGATAAGATAAATACATGTTGCAACAGTATTATAAATTAAACTGCCGGGCATCACAAATACTAAATCTAAGAAATCAACATTTTCACGGAATATTTTAGACCTTGTCTTTCCATAGCGATCACTTTGAGAGCTAAACTTGCAAATAGAAATGAGCCAAAACATACTGCACCACCGGAACATGTAGCAAATTGAAATATTACAGACTGAGATAGATATGTGTCAAACAGGAAACCGTGCAGACCTATGACCTCTAGTCATTTACTTGGCGCATACAGCAATGGTGCCCTTAAGAAACAAGTGAGAGGCAAAAAGGTCGAAAGACCGAAAATTGACGATATAATACAGCAAATGTACAAATGTCTCGAACGTAGGCCTGCCATCCCCATTTCACCGTAATTACTTTCTCCCAGGTCTCCAGACTACCGAAAATTATCTCACACTTCCCCTCTCTCGTTGCTTTCTCATCTTCCTCGAATTCTTCATCAAGCTCAATTGCTGCGGCTGAGAATCAAGTTGTTTGAGCTGCTCAACTAGGTACCGCAACACCGAAACCAAGGGAGACACAACTACAATTGAACACATTTCCGATTTCATTGCAGCATTTGCCAGTCCTGGAAACAGCTCATCTGAAAGATTTAAAAAGCCGGCTTTGACGAATCCGTTTGGGAGAATCACAAAACCGTCCTTCCCACGAGCTAGGTTTACGAAGCGTATTTCTAGCTCCTTTCTAAGCGTTTGAATATTCGGAAAATCTCGAAGACAGTGACATCCAAGATGGAACTCATCTAAATCACACACACGCGCGGATCGCGCACCCAATCTTTCTGATTGACATGAAATGGCGCTTGATGCGAAGCGTTGACAGAACTCGTCAAATCAACCAATCAGAGGGTATAGCAGCTCCTGTTATACCAGAAGAGGGTCGTTAAAGAAATTCTTACAGGCTCTCCCGCCTTCGCTCGCCTTAGTCTCCCCCTCGTTTTTCCTCGCTCGCCCGCTTTTTTCGCTCGCCCCCAGCTGCCGAGAGCCTGGAACAGGCTAGACCTATTCCTACACAAGGATTTTCCTCAACCTCCGTCGACACCAAACTCAACTACAGGGCGATGTTCACCAACAACAGCCGAGCCAAACAATTCCAATGAACCTAGTGCGATACAGAAAGGCAGTGTACAGTGCATTCTGGCTACAGTTGACATTGCTCGTTTGCTATCTACCGGCAAGTATAGTGGAAGCTTTGCTATCTCGTGGGAGTGGACATTTTTCGTCTGCTTTTCTTGCTAGGCGATTTACAACGCCTATTGTGTTCCTTAATTTAACATTAAACCCGATTCTTTACTTCTGGAAGATAATCGAAGTGAGGAGGGCGGTGAAGGACACAATCCGACAAGTATTTTGTCGTAAGCGATCTTACGATCTTGCATAATCATGATAATGGCTAATGGCATTCTCACGGTATTTAGAATACGACAGGATTGGCCGCAATTTAGTCTGCCTACTGTAGTTATTAATTATCATTAGTGTTAGTTTTTTAGTGTCCCTTATTAGTATAACTATATCCAAAGGTTGGTATATCCCAGGCTACAAGGCTTTGACACTCTAATAAACATGATAAATTTTTATATCTAAAGTTCTTTTCCATCTATCTTTGCGTACTGTGTGAAACGTAACGAAATGAGAAATCAGCGTACTTCCAGTGTCTTCCCGAAATTAAAAATCTGTATTGCGAGAAATTAAATGAAGAAAAATGTGCTATCCGATTCGCGAAATGAAAAATCTGTACTTTGCTGAATATATATAATATACGATGCTGGATGCATTCCGGCTCATTTTAAAATTCACTGATCATGACTGTAAAATTAAACGCACAATTTCACAACCTTTTTAGATTATTCGATTACTGCATGGTCGTTCATTTTGAACATTGTAGCTGCAGAAATGGCTGTATTTGCATGAAACGTAAGTTCCACTCTTTTCCGTTGTAAAACATGTAACATAGTAAATTGTTAAAAAATAAAAGTGCTTATGAATTCCCTACAACATTTGTTCTCGCATTTTATATAAGAAGGATAAATGTGGTTGGGGTGTTGGAAAGATAGAATATCAGGAATATTAATTATGGTCAGAAGTCCATAACTAGAAGTCTACGTCCAGTGTAGTCCAGTGTAGTACAGTGTAGGGTAGTGTAATCCACTGTAGTCCAGTGTAGTCCAGTTTAGTCCAGTGTAGTCCAGTGTAGTCAAGTGTAGTCCAGTGTAGTCCAGTGTAGTCCAGTGTTGTCAAGTGTAGTCCAGTGTAGTCAAGTGTAGTCCAGTGTAGTTCAGTGTAGTCCAGTGTAGTACAGTGTAGTCTGGTGTAGTCTAGTGTAGTTTAGTGTAGGATACTTTAGTCCAGTGTAGTCCAGTGTAGTCAAGTGTTGTCTAATGTCGTCCAGTGTGCCCAGTGTAGTCTACATTAGTCCAGTCTAGTCCAGTGAAGTCCAGGATAGTCTAATGTAATCCAGTGTAGTCATTGAAGTCTAGTGTCGTCAAATTTGGTCCAGCGTAGTCGCGTGTAGTCCAGTGTAGTCCAGAGTAGTGTAGTTTAGTCTAGTGTAGTCCAGAATAGTCCTGTGTAGTTTAGAGTAGTCTAGTGTAGTTCGGTTTAGTCTAGTGTAGTCTAGTGTAGTCCAGTGTAGTTCACTAGTGTAGTTTACTAGTGTAGCCCACTGGAGTCTGTCGTAGTCAAGTGTTGTCCAGTTTAGTCTAATGTAGTCCAGTGTAGTCAGTGTAGTCTAGGGTCGTCAAATGTATTCCAGTGTAGTCCAGTGTAGACCCGTGTAGTGTAGTGTAGTGTAGTGTAGTGTAGTGTAGTGTAGTGTAGTGTAGTGTAGTGTAGTGTAGTGTAGTGTAGTGTAGTGTAGTGTAGTGTAGTGTAGTGTAGTGTAGTGTAGTGTAGTGTAGTGTAGTGTAGTGTAGTGTAGTGTAGTGTAGTGTAGTGTAGTGTAGTGTAGTGTAGTGTAGGGTAGGGTAGTGTAGTGTAGAGTAGTGTAGTGTAGGGTAGTGTAGTGTAGTGTAATTTAGTCGAGTGTAGTGAGTGCAGTCTAGTGTCGTCAAATGTAGTCCAGAGTAGTCCAGTATAGTTCAATATAGTCTAGTGTAGACCAGTGTTGTCCAGTGTAGTCCAGCAAAGTCCTGTGCTATCCACTTTAGTCCAGTAGTCCAGAGTAGTCTAGTGTAGTCCAGTCTAGTCCAGTGTAGTTCTTTGTAGTCCTGTGTAGCCAAGTGTATTCTAGTGTACTCCATTTTAGTCCAGTGTAGTCAATTGTACTCTAGTGCTGTCTAGGGTAGTCCAGTTTAGTCCAGTATGGTCTAGTGTAGTCTATTGCAATCCAGTGTAGTCCAGTGAAGTCCAGTGTTGTTCACTGTAGTACACTGGAGTTTTGGGTTAGTCCAGTTTTGTCCCGTGTCGTCTAATGTTGCCTGGTGTAGTCCATTGTAGTAAACTGTAGTCTGGTGTAGTCTAGTGTAGTCCAGATTAGTCTACACTGCACTTCACTGGACTATATTAGACTACATTAGACTACATTACATTAGACTATATTGGACTACATTAGACTACACTGGACGACACTGACCACACTGGACTACACTGGAGTACAATGGACTACACTAGACTACCCTGGACTACACTAGGCTACACTGGACTAAACTAGACTACACTGGACTACACCGGACTACACTGGACCACTGTAGTCCAATGTAGTAGAGTAAAGTCCCGTGTAGTCTAGTGTAGTCTAGGTTAGTCTAGTGCAGTCTAATGTAATCCACAGTAGTCCAGGGTAGTCCAATGTAGTGCAGTGTAGTCCTGTGTAGTCCAGTGTATTCCAGTGTAGTTCAGTGTAGTCCAGAGTAGTCAAGTGTAGTCCAGTGTAGTCAAGTGTACTCCAGTTTAGTCGAGTGTAATCCAGTGTAGTCTATTGTTGTCCAGTGTAGTCCAGTGTAGTCTAGTGTAGTCCAATGTAGTCAAGTGTAGTGTAGTGTAGTCAAGTGTAGTCCAGTGTAATCTAGTTTAGTCCAGTGTAGTCCAGTGTAGTCAAGTGGAGTCCAGTGGAATCCAGTGTAGTACAGTGCAGGGTAGTGTAATCCACTGTTGTCCAGTGTAGTCCAGTGTAGTCCAGTGTAGTCCAGTTTAGTCCAGTGTTGTCCAGTGTAGTCCAGTGTAGTCCAGTGTAGTCCAGTGTAGTCCAGTGTAGTCCAGTGTAGTCAAGTGTAGCCCAGTGTAGACCAGTGTAGTCAAGTGTAGTCCAGTGTAGTCAAGTGTACTCCAGTGTAGTCCAGAGTAGTTTAGTGTGGTCCAGTGTAGTCAAGTGTAATCCAGTTTAGTCCAGTTAGTCCAGTGTAGTCAAGTGCAGTCCAGTGTAGTCAAGTGTAGTCCAGTGTAGTCCAGTGTAGTCCCGTGTGGTCCAGTGTAGTCCAGTGTAGTCCAGTTTAGTCCAGCGTAGTCCAGTTTAGTCCAGTGTAGTCAAGTGTGGTCAAGTGTAGTACAGTATAGTATAGTGTACTCCAGTGAAGTTCAGTGTAGTCAAGTGTAGTCAAGTGTAGTCCAGTGTAGTCAAATGTAGTCAAGTGTAGTCCAGTGTAGTCCAGTGTAGTCAAGTGTAGTACAGTGTAGTCAGGTGTAGTCCAGTGTAGTCCAGTCTAGTCCAGTGTAGTCAAGTGTAGTCGAGTCTAGTCAAGTGTAGTCCAGTGTTGTCCAGTGTAGTCAAGTGTAGTCAAGTATCGTCTAGTGTAGTCCAGTGTCGTCCAGTGTAGTCCAGGGTTGTCCAGTGTAGTCAAGTGTAGTCCAGTGTAGTCAAGAGTAGGAAAGTGTACTCCAGTGTACTCCAGTGTAGTCAAGTGTCGTCAAGTTTAGTCCTCTATAGTCTAGTGTAGTCCACTGTAATAATCCAGTGTAGTCAAGTGTAGTCAAGGGTAGTCCAGTGTAATCCAGTGTAGTCCAGCGTAGTCAAGTGTAGTCCAGTGTAGTCCAGTGTAGTAAATTGTAGTCAGTGTAGTCCAGTGAAGTCCAGTGTAGTCAAGTGTACTCTAGTGTAGTCCTGTGTAGTCCAGTGTGGTCCAGTGTAGTCAAGTGTAGTCCAATGTTGTCAAGTGTAGTCAAGTGTAGTCCAGTGTGGTCCAGTGTAGTCCAGTGTCGTCAAGTGTAGTCCAGAGTAGTTCAGTGTAGTCCAGTGTCGTCAAGTGTAGTCCAGTGTAGTTTAGTGTAGTCCGGTGTAGTCCAGTTTAGTCAAGTGTAGTCCAATGTAGTCCAGAGTAGACAAGTGTTGTCCAGTGCAGTCCAGTGTAGTCAAGAGTAGTCCAGTGTAGTGTAGTGAGTCCAGTGTAGTCCAGTGCAGTCCAGTGTAGTCCAGTGTAGTCCAGTATAGTCCAGTGTAGTCCAGTGTAGTCCAGTGTAGTCCAGTGTAGTCCAGATTAGTGTAGTGTAGTCCTGTGTAGTACAGTGTAGTCCAGTGTAGTCCACTGTAGTCAAGTGTAGTCCAGTGTAGTCCAGTGTAGTCAAGTGTAGTCCAGTGTAGTCCAGTGTCGACAAGTGTTGTCCAGTGTAGTCCAGTGTACTCTAGTGTACTCCAGAGTAGTTTAGTGTGGTCCAGTGTAGTCATGTGTAATCCAGTTTAGTCCAGTGTAGTCCAGTGTAGTCAAGTGTAGTACAGTGTAGTCAAATGTAGTCCAGTGTAGTCCAGTCTAATCCAGTGTAGTCAAGTGTAGTCGAGTCTAGTGAAGTATAGTCCAGTGTTGTCCAGTGTAGTCAAGTGTAGTCAAGTGTCGTCTAGTGTAGTCAAGTGTAGTCCAGTGTCGTCCAGTGTAGTCCATGGTTGTCCAGTGTAGTCAAGTGTAGTCCAGTGTAGTCAAGAGTAGGAAAGTGTACTCCAGTGTACTCCAGTGTAGTCAAGTGTCGTCAAGTTTAGTCCTCTATAGTCTAGTGTAGTCCACTGTAATAATCCAGTGTAGTCAAGTGTAGTCAAGGGTAGTCCAGTGTAATCCAGTGTAGTCCAGCGTAGTCAAGTGTAGTCCAGTGTAGTCCAGTGTAGTCAATTGTAGTCCAGTGTAGTCCAGTGTAGTCCAGTGTAGTCAAGTGTAGTCTAGTGTAGTCCTGTGTAGTCCAGTGTGGTCCAGTGTAGTCAAGTGTAGTCCAATGTTGTCAAGTGTAGTCAAGTGTAGTCCAGTGTGGTCCAGTGTCGTCCAGTGTCGTCAAGTGTAGTCCAGTGTAGTTCAGTGTAGTCCAGTGTCGTCAAGTGTAGTCAAGTGTAGTCAAGTGTAGTCCAGTGTAGTCCAGTGTCGTCAAGTGTAGTCCAGTGTAGTCCATTGTAGTCCAGTGTACTCCAGTGTAGTCAAGTGTAGTCCAATGTAGTCCAGAGGAGACAAGTGTTGTCCAGTGCAGTCCAGTGTAGTCAAGAGTAGTCCAGTGTAGTGTAGTGAGTCCAGTGTAGTCCAGTGCAGTCCAGTGTAGTCCAGTGTAGTCCAGTATAGTCCAGTGTAGTCCAGTGTAGTCCAGTTTAGTCCAGTGTAGTCCAGTGTAGTCCAGATTAGTGTAGTGTAGTCCCGTGTAGTACGGTGTAGTCCAGTGTAGTCCACTGTAGTCAAGTGTAGTCCAGTGTAGTCCAGTGTAGTCAAGTGTAGTCCAGTGTAGTCCAGTGTCGACAAGTGTTGTCCAGTGTAGTCCAGTGTAGTCCAGTGTAGTCCAGTGTAGTCAAGTGTAGCCCAGTGTAGACCAGTGTAGTCCAGTGTAGTCCAGTGTAGTCCAGTGTAGTCAAGTGTACTCCAGTGTACTCCAGAGTAGTTTAGTGTGGTCCAGTGTAGTCAGGGGTAGTCCAGTGTAGTCCAGTGTAGTCCAGTGTAGTCCAGTGTAGTCCAGTGTAGTCAAGTGTAGTCCAGTGTACACCAGTGTACTCAAGTGTAGTCCAGTGTAGTCCAGTGTAGTCCAGTTTAGTCAAGTGTAGTCAAGTGTCGTCCAGCGTAGTCCAGCGTAGTCAAGTGTAGTCAAGTGTAGTCCAGTGTAGTCAAATGTAGTCCAGTGTAGTCTAGTGTAGTCGAGTGTAGTCAAGAGTAGTACAGTGTAGTCCAGTGTAGTCCAGTGTAGTCCAGTGTAGTCCAGTGTAGTCAAGTGTAGTCCAGTGTAGTGAAGTGTGGTCCAATATAGTCTAGTGTAGTCCAGTGTAGTCCAGTGTAGTCCAGTGTGGTCCAGTGTAGTCAAGTGTAGTCAAGTGTAGTCAAGTGTAGTCAAGTGTAGTCAAGTGTAGTCCAGTGTAGTCAAGTGTAGTCCAGTGTAGTCCAGTGTAGGCAAGTGCAGTCCAGTGTAGTCCAGTGTAGTAGAGTGTGGTCCATTGTAGTCCAGTGTAGTCAAGTGTGGTCCAGTGTAGTCAAGTGTAGTCAAGTGCAGTCAAGTGTAGACAAGTCTAGTCAAGTGTTGTGCACTGTAGTCCAGTGTAGTCCAGTGTAGTGCAGTGTAGACAATGTGTAGTCCAGTGTAGTCCAGTGTAGTCCAGTGTAGTCCAGTGTAGTCCAGTGTAGTTAAGTGTAGTCAAGTGTACTACAGTGTAGTCCAGTGTAGTCAAGTGTAGTCAAGTGTAGTCCAGTGTAGTCCAGTGTAGTCAAGTGTTGTCAAGTGTAGTCCAGTGTAGTCAAATGTAGTCCAGTGTAGTTTAGTGTAGTTTAGTGTAGTCAAGAGTAGTCCAGTGTTGTCCAGTGTAGTCAAGTGTAGTCCAGTGTAGTCCGTTGTAGTCCAGTGGAGGCTAGAGTAGTCCAGTGTAGTACAGTGTAATTAATTGTGGTCCAGTATAGTCTAGTGTAGTCCAGTGTAGTCCAGTGTAGCCTACTGTAGTAAAGTGTAGTCAAATTTAGTCCTGTGTAATCCAGTGTAGCCCAGCGTAGTCCAGTGTAGTCAAGTGTAGTACAGTGTAGTCAAGTGCAGTCCAGTATAATCCAGTGTAGTCAAGAATCGTCAATGTAGTCCAGTGTAGGCAATTGTAGTCCAGTGTAGTCCAGTGTAGTCCAGTGTAGTCAAGTGTAGTCCAGTGTAGTCAAGTGCAGTCCAGTATAGTCCAGTGTAGTCAAGAATCGTCAATGTAGTCCAGTGTAGGCAAGTGTAGTGCAGTGTAGTTCAGTGTAGTCCAGTGTAGTCAAGTGTAGTCCAGTGTAGTCTAGTGTTGTTCAGTTTAGTCCAGTGTAGTGCAGTGTAGTCCAGTGTAGTCCAGTTTAGTCCAGTTTTGTCCAGTGTAGTCAAGTGTGGTCCAGTATAGTCTAGTTTAGTCCAGTATAGTCCAGTGTAGACTAGTGTAGTCATGTGTAGTCAAGTTTAGTCCTGTGTAATCCAGTGTAGTCCAGCGTAGTCCAGTGTAGTCAAGCGTAGTCCAGTGTAGTCCAGTGTAGTCCAGTGTAGTCCGGTGTAGTCCACTGTAGTCCAGTTTAGTCAAGTGTAGTGCAGTGTACTCCAGTGTACTCAAGTGTAGTCCAGTTTAGTCCATTGTAGTCCAGTTTATTCAAGTGTAGTCAAGTGTAGTCCAGTGTAGTCCAGTGTAGTCAAGTGTAGTCAAGTGTAGTCCAATGTAGTCAAATGTAATCCAGTGTAGTCTAGTGTAGTCGAGTGTAGTCAAGAGTAGTCCAGTGTAGTCCAGTGTAGTCAAGTGTAGTCCAGTGTAGTCAAGTGTACCCCAGTGTAGTCCAGTGTAGTCCAGTGTAGTCAAGTGTAGTCCAGTGTAGTCCAGTGTAGTCCAGTGTAGTCCAGTGTAGTCCAGTGTAGTCCAGTGTAGTACAGCGTAGTCCAGTGTATTCCAGTGTAGTCCAGTGTAGTCCAGTGTAGTCAAGTGTGGTCCAGTATAGTGTAGTGTAATCCAGTGTAGTCCACTGTAGCCCAGGGTAGTCAAGTGTAGTCAAGTTTAGTCCTGTGTAATCCAGTGTAGTCAAGTGGAGTCCAGTGTAATCAAGGGCAGTCCAGTGTAGTCCAGTGTAGTCAGGTGTAGTCCATTGAAGTCCAGTGTAGTGAAGTGTAGTCCAGTGTAATCTAGTGTAGTACAGTTTAGTCCAGTGTAGTCCAGTGTAGTCCAGTGTAGTCAAGTGTAGTCCAATGTAGTCCAGAGTAGACAAGTGTTGTCCAGTGCAGTCCAGTGTAGTCAAGTGTAGTCCAGTGTAGTGTAGTGAGTCCAGTGTAGTTCAGTGTAGTCTAGTGTAGTCCAGTGTAGTCAAGTGTAGTCCAATTTAGTATAGTGCACTCCAGTGTAGTCCAGTATAGTCCAGTGTAGTCCAGAGTAGTCCAGTGTAGTCCAGATTAGTGTAGTGTAGTCCTGTGTAGTACAGTGTAGTCCAGTGTAGTCCACTGTAGTCAAGTGTAGTCCAGTGTAGTCCAGTGTCGAGAAGTGTTGTGCAGTGTAGTCCAGTGTATTTAAGTGTAGTCCAGTGTAGTCAAGTGTAGTCCAGTTTAGACCAGTGTAGTCCAGTGTAGTCAAGTGTAGTACAATGTAGTCCAGTGTAGTCCAGTGTAGTCCAGTGTAGTCCAGTGTAGTCCAGTGTAGTCCAGTGTAGTCCAGTGTAGTCCAGTGTAGTCCAGTGTAGTGTAGTGTAGTCCAGTGTACCAGTGTAGTCCAGTGTAGTCCAGTGTAGTATAGTGTACTCCAGTGTAGTACAGTATGGTCCAGTATAGTCCAGTGTAGTCCTGATTAGTGTAGTGTAGTCCTGTGTAGTCTAGTGTAGTCAAGTGTAGTACAGTGTAGTCCAGTGTAGTCCAGTGTACTATAGTATACTCCAGTGTAGTCCATTGTAGTCCAGTGTAGTGCAGAGTAGTCAAGTGTATTCCAGTGTAGTCCGGATTAGTGAAGTGTAGTGCTGTGTAGTCCACTGTAGTCCAGTTTAGTCAAGTGTAGTCATGAGTAGTCCAGTGTAGTCCAGTGTAGTCAAGTGTAGTCCAGTGTAGTCTAGTTTTGTCTAGTTTAGTCCCGTGTCGTCATTTGTAGTCCAGTGCAGTCCAGTGTAGTTAAGTGTAGTCTAGTGTAGTCCAGTGTAGTCCAGTGTAGTCAAGTGTAGTCCAGTCTAGTCCAGTGTAGTCTAGTGTAGTCCAGTGTAGTCAAGTTTAGTACAGTGTAGTCCAGTGTAGTCCAGTATAGTCCAGTGTTGTTCAGTGTAGTCCAGTGTAGTCCATTGTTGTCCAGTGTAGTCCAGTGTAGTCCATTGTAGTACAGTGCAGTCAAGTGTAGTCCAGTGTAGTCCAGTGTAGTCCAGTGTAGTCTAGTGTAATAGTAATAAATTGCTTTATTTGCATGACCGCCATAATTTACAGTATTGCAAAAGCATATTTAAACTAAAAGTAACAAAACTATCCTATTCTATCGTATTAAAACTTAATTAAGTTACATCACTTTTACTTGATAATAACAATGCATCACGTGTACTCATACATGAAGAAATAAACTTCATCACCAGCTTATTTACATGATAATTATTAGAGTTCATAAGAAGTTGGATGCTTTCTGAGGTTGATTTCCTTTCAAAGTCAGGTATTATTTCATTGATTCGATTTAAGAATGTCCGCCTTTGTAAAGAGTATTTGCTACAATCGAATAAGAAATGTGTTTCATTTTCTACTTTATTTGACTTGCACAATGGATATAGTCTATTTTCTCTGGGTATATGGTCAGTCTAATATCTTCCAAGTTCAATCATAAGTTTTTGATTACTTAATTTAAACTTCACCAAATTTCGTCTTTCATCAAAATTTTTTAACTGTTGTAGATAATCAGATGTAGAGTATTCCTCTTTAAAAACTTTATAGAATTCTAATTTCCTTCTAATTTCCCAGTGTAGAACAGTTTAGTCCAGTGTAGTCCATTGTAGTCAAGTTACGTCCAGTGTAATCTAGTGTAGTCTAGTGTAGTCCGGTGTAGTCAAGTGTAGTCCAGTGTAGTCCTGTGTAGTCCAGTGCAGTACAGATTAGTCAAGTGTAGTCCAGTGTAGTCAGGGGTAGTCCAGTGTAGTCCAGTGTAATCCAGTGTAGTCAAGTGTAGTCCAGTGTACACCAGTGTACTCAAGTGTAGTCCAGTGTAGTCCAGTGTAGCCCAGTTTAGTCAAGTGTAGTCAAGTGTCGTCCAGCGTAGTCCAGTGTAGTCAAGTGTAGTAGAGTGTAGTCCAGTGTAGTCAAATGTAGTCCAGTGTAGTCTAGTGTAGTCGAGTGTAGTCAAGAGTAGTCCAGTGTAGTCCAGTGTAGTCAAGTATAGTCCAGTGTAGTCCAGTGTAGTCCAGTGTAGTCCAGTGTAGTCCAGTGTAGTCCAGTGTAGTGAAGTGTGGTCCAATATAGTCTAGTGTAGTCCAGTGTAGTCCAGTGTAGTCCAGTGTGGTCCAGTGTAGTCAAGTGTGGTCAAGTGTAGTCAAGTGTAGTCAAGTGTACTCCAGTGTAGTCAAGTGTAGTCCAGTGTAGTCCAGTGTAGTCCAGTGTAGGCAAGTGCAGTCCAGTGTAGTCCAGTGTAGTCAAGTGTGGTCCAGTGTAGTCCAATGTAGTCCAGTGTGGTCCAGTGTAGTCAAGTGTAGTCAAGTGCAGTCCAGTGTAGACAAGTCTAGTCAAGTGTTTTGCACTGTAGTCCAGTGTAGTCCAGTGTAGTCCAGTGTAGTCCAGTGTAGTGCAGTGTAGACAATGTGTACTCCAGTGTAGTCCAGTGTAGTCCAGTGTAGTTAAGTGTAGTCAAGTGTAGTACAGTGTAGTCCAGTGTAGTCAAGTGTTGTCAAGTGTAGTCCAGTGTAGTCAAATGTAGTCCAGTGTAGTTTAGTGTAGTTTAGTGTAGTCAAGAGTAGTCCAGTCTTGTCCAGTGTAGTCAAGTGTAGTCCAGTGTAGTCCATTGTAGTCCAGTGGAGGCAAGTGTAGTCCAGTGTAGTCCAGTGTAATCAATTGTGGTCCAGTATAGTCTAGTGTATTCCAGTGTAGTCCAGTGTAGCCTACTGTAGTAAAGTGTAGTCAAATTTAGTCCTGTGTAATCCAGTGTAGCCCAGCGTAGTCCAGTGTAGTCAAGTGTAGTCCAGTGTAGTCAAGTGTAGTCCAGTATAGTCCAGTGTAGTCAAGAATCGTCAATTTAGTCCAGTGTAGGCAAGTGTAGTCCAGTGTAGTCCAGTGTAGTCCAGTGTAGTCAAGTGTAGTCCAGTGTAGTCTAGTGTAGTCCAGTTTAGTCCAGTGTAGTGCAGTGTAGTCCAGTGTAGTCCAGTTTAGTCCAGTTTTGTCCAGTGTAGTAGAGTGTGGTCCAGTATAGTCTAGTTTAGTCCAGTATAGTCCAGTGTAGACCAGTGTAGTCATGTGTAGTCAAGTTTAGTCCTGTGTAATCCAGTGTAGTCCAGCGTAGTCCAGTGTAGTCAAGCGTAGTCCAGTGTAGTCCAGTGTAGTCCAGTGTAGTCGGGTGTAGTCAATTGTAGTCCAGTTTAGTCAAGTGTAGTCCAGTGTACTCCAGTGTACTCAAGTGTAGTCCAGTTTAGTCCATTGTAGTCCAGTTTATTCAAGTGTAGTCAAGTGTAGTCCAGTGTAGTCCAGTGTAGTCAAGTGTAGTCAAGTGTAGTCCAATGTAGTCAAATGTAATCCAGTGTAGTCTAGTGTAGTCGAGTGTAGTCAAGAGTAGTCCAGTGTAGTCCAGTGTAGTCAAGTGTAGTCCAGTGTAGTCAAGTGTAGTCCAGTGTAGTCCAGTGTAGTCCAGTGTAGTCAAGTGTAGTCCAGTGTAGTACAGTGTAGTCCAGTGTAGTCCAGTGTAGTCCAGTGTAGTCCAGTGTAGTCCAGTGTAGTCCAGTGTAGTCCAGCGTAGTCCAGTGTAGTCCAGTGTAGTCCAGTGTAGTCAAGTGTGGTCCAGTATAGTGTAGTGAAATCCAGTGTAGTCCAGTGTAGCCCAGGGTAGTCAAGTGTAGTCAAGTTTAGTCCTGTGTAATCCAGTGTAGTCCAGCGTTATCCAGTGTAGTCAAGTGGAGTCCAGTGTAATCAAGGGCAGTCCAGTGTAGTCCAGTGTGGTCAGGTGTAGTCCAGTGAAGTCCAGTGTAGTGAAGTGTATTGAAGTGTAATCTAGTGTAGTACAGTTTAGTCCAGTGTAGTGCAGTGTAGTCCAGTGTAGTCCAGTGTAGTCCAGTGTTGTCCATTGTAGTCCAGTTTAGTCCAGTGTAGTGCAGTGTAGTCCAGTGTAGTCCAGTGTAGTCCAGTGTAGTCCATTGTAGTGCAGTGTAGTCCAGTGTAGTCCAGTGTAGTCAAGTGTAGTCCAGTGTAGTCCAGGGTAGTCCAGTGTAGCCCACTGTAGTAAAGTGTAGTGAAATTTAGTCCTGTGTAATCCAGTGTAGCCCAGCGTAGTCAAGTGTAGTCAAGTGTAGTCCAGTGTAGTCAAGTGTTGTGCAGTATAGTCAAGTGTAGTCCAGTGTTGTCAAGAATCGTCCAGTGTAGTCCAGTGTAGGCAAGTGTAGTCCAGTATAGTCCAGTGTAGTGCAGTGTAGTCCAGTGTAGTCCAGTGTAGTCCAGTTTTGTCCAGTGTAGTCAAGTGTGGTCCAGTATAGTCTAGCTTAGTCCAGTATAGTCCAGTGTTGCCCAGTGTAGTCATGTGTAGTCAAGTTTAGTCCTGTGTAATCCAGTGTAGTCCAGCGTAGTCCAGTCTAGTCAAGTATAGTCCAGTGTAGTCCAGTGTAGTCCAGTTTATTCCGGTGTAGTCCACTGTAGTCCAGTTTAGTCAAGTGTAGTCCAGTGTACTCAAGTGTAGTCCATTTTAGTCCAGTGTAGTCCAGTTTAGTCAAGTGTAGTCAAGTGTAGTCCAGTGTAGTCCAGTGTAGTCAAGTGTATTCCAGTGTAGTCAAGTGTAGTCCAGTGTAGTCAAGTTTAGTCAAGTGTGGTCAAATGTAGTCCAGTATAGTCCAGTGTGGTCCAGTGTAGTCAAGTATAGTCCAGTGTAGTCCAGTGTAGTCCAGTGTTGCCCAGTGTAGTCCAGTGTAGTCAAGTGTAGTCCAGTGTAGTCAAGTGTAGTCCAGTGTAATTTAGAGTAGTCCATTGTAGTCAAGTGTAGTTTAATGTAGTCCAGTGTAGGCAAGCTTAGTCGATTGTAGTCCAGTGTTTTCGAGTGTAGTCAAGTGTGGTCCAGTATAGGCTAGTGTAGTCTAGTGTAGTCCAGTGTAGCCTAGTGTAGTCAAGTGTAGTCAAGTTTAGTCCTGTGTAATCCAGTGTAGTCCAGCGTAGTCCAGTGTAGTCAACTGTAGTCAAGTTTAGTCCTGTGTAATCCAGTGTAGTCCAGCGTAGTCCAGTGTAGTCAAGTGTATTCCAGTGTAGTCAAGTGTAGTCCAGTGTAGTCAAGTTTAGTCAAGGGTGGTCAAATGTAGTCCAGTATAGTCCAGTGTGGTCCAGTGTAGTCAAGTATAGTCCAGTGTAGTCCAGTGTAGTCCAGTGTTGCCCAGTGTAGTCCAGTGTAGTCAAGTGTAGTCCAGTGTAGTCAAGTGTAGTCCAGTGTAGTTTAGAGTAGTCCATTGTAGTCAAGTGTAGTTTAATGTAGTCCAGTGTAGGCAAGCTTAGTCGATTGTAGTCCAGTGTTTTAGAGTGTAGTCAAGTGTGGTCCAGTATAGGCTAGTGTAGTCAAGTGTAGTCAAGTGAAGCCTAGTGTAGTCAAGTGTAGTCAAGTTTAGTCCTGTGTAATCCAGTGTAGTCCAGCGTAGTCCAGTGTAGTCAAGTGTAGTCCATGGTAGTCAAGTGTAGTCCAGTGTAGTCCAGTGTAGTCCAGTGTAACCTAAGTAGTCAAGTGTAGTCAAGTTTAGTCCTGTTTAATCCAGTGTAGTCAAACGTAGTCCAGTGTAGTCACGTGTAGTCCAGTGTAGTCCAGTGTAGTCAAGTATAGTCCAGTGTAGTCAAGTGTAGGCAAGTGTAGTCCAGTGTAGTTCAGTGTAGTCAAGTGTTGTCCGGTGTAGTCTGGTGTAGTCCATTCTTGTCCAGTGTAGTCCAGTGTAGTCCAATGTAGTCTAGTGTAGTCCATTGTAGTCCAGTGTAGTTCAGTGTAGTCCCTGGTAGTCCAGTGTAGTCCAGTGTAGTATACTGCAGTCCATTGTAGTCCAGTGTGGTCCAGTGTAGTCAAGTGTAGTCAAGTGTAGTCAAGTGTAGTCCAACGTAGTCAAGTGTAGTCCAGTGTAGTCCAGTGTAGTCCAGTGTAGTCAAGAGCAGTCCAGTGTAGTCCAGTGTATTCGAGTGTGGTCCAGTGTAGTCCAGTGTAGTCCAGTGTGGTCCAGTGTAGTCAAGTGTAGTCAAGTGTAGTCCAGTGTAGTCCAGTGTAGTCCAGTGTAGTCAAGAGCAGTCCAGTGTAGTCCAGTGTATTCGAGTGTGGTCCAGTGTAGTCCAGTGTAGTCCAGTGTGGTCCAGTGTAGTCAAGTGTAGTCAAGTGTAGTCCAGTGTAGACAAGTCTAGTCAAGTGTTGTGCAATGTAGTTCAGTGTAGTCCAATGTAGAGCAGTGTAGTCCAGTGAAGTCCAGTGTACTCAAGTGTTGTCCAGTGTAGTCCAGTGTAGTCCAGTGTAGTCCAGTGTAGTTAAGTGTTGTCAAGTATAGTACAGTGTAGTCCAGTGTAGTCAAGTGTAGTCAAGTGTAGTCCATTGTAGTCAAATGTAGTCCAGTGTAGTTTAGTGTGGTTTAGTGTAGTCAAGAGTAGTCCAGTGTAGTCCAGTGTAGTCAGGTGTAGTCCAGTGTAGTCCAGTGTAGTCCAGTGGAGGCAAGTGTAGTCTAGTGTAGTCCAGTGTAGTCAATTGTGGTCCAGTATAGTCTAGTGTAGTCTAGTGTAGTCCAGTGTAGCCCACTGTAATAACGTGTAGTCAAATTTAGTCCTGTGTAATCCAGTGTAGTCCAGCGTAGTCCAGTGTAGTCAAGTGTAGTCCAGTGTAGTCAAGTGTAGTCCAGTATAGTCCATTGTAGTCCAGTGTAGTCAAGTATAGTCTAGTGTAGTCCAGTGTAGTCAAGTGTAGACCAGTGTAGTCCAGTGTAGTCCAGTGTAATCAAGTGTAGTCCAGTGTAGTCAAGTGTAGTCAAGTTTAGTCCAGTGTAGTGCAGTGTAGTCCAGTGTAGTCCAGTTTAGTCCAGTTTTGTCCAGTGTTGTCAAGTGTGGTCCAGTATAGTCTAGTTAAGTCCAGTATAGTCCAGTGTAGCCCAGTGTAGTCATGTGTAGTCATGTTTAGTCCTGTGTAAACCAGTGTAGTCCAACGTAGTCCAGTGTAGTCAAGTGTAGTCCAGTGTAGTCCAGAGTAGTCCAGTGTAGTCAAGTGTAGTTCAGTGTAGTCAAGTGTAGTCCAGTTTAGTCCAGTGTAGTCCAGTGTAGTCAAGTATAGTCTAGTGTAGTCCAGTGTAGTCCAGTGTAGTGAAGTGTAGTCCAGTGTAGTCTAGTGTAGTCCAGTTTAGTACAGTGTAGTGCAGTGTAGTGAAGTGTAGTCCAGTGTAGTCCAGTGTAGTCCAGTTTTGTCCAGTTTAGTCAAGTGTGGTCCAGTATACTCTAGTTTAGTCCAGTTTAGTCCAGTGTAGCCCAGTGTAGTCAAGTGTAGTCAAGTTTAGTCCTGTGTAATCCAGTGTAGTCCAGCGTAGCCCAGTGTAGTCAAGTGTAGTCCAGTGTAGTCCAGTGAAGTCAAGTGTAGTCCAGTGTAGTACAGTGCGGGCAAGTGTAGTCCAGTGTAGTCCAGTGTAGTGAAGTGTCATCCAGTGTAGTCTAGTAGAGTCCAGTTTAGTCCAGTTTAGTGCAGTGTAGTCCAATGTAGTCCAGTGTAGTCCATTGTAGTCCAGTGAAGTCCAGTGTAGTTTAGTGTACTCTAGTGTACTCCAGTGTAGTCAAGTGTAGTCCGGTGTAGTCCAGTGTAGTCCAGTGTAGTCCAGTGTAGTCCAGTGTAGTCAAGTGTAGTACAGTGTAGTCAAGTGTAGTCCAGTGTAGCCAAGTGTAGTCCAGTGTAGTCCAGTGTAGTCAAGACTAGTCCACTGTAGTATAGTGTATCCAGTTTAGTCCAGTGTAGTCCGGTGTAGTCCAGTATAGTCCAGTGTAGTCCAGTGTAGTCAAGTTTAGTCCAATGAAATCCAGTGTAGTCCAGCGTAGTCCAGCGTAGTCAAGTGTAGTCCAGTGTAGTCCAGCGTAGTACAGTGTAGTCAAGCTTAGTCCAGTGTATTCCTTTGTAGTCAAGTGTAGTCCAGTCTCGTCCAGTGTAGGCAAGTTTAGTACAGTGTAGTCCAGTGTAGATCAGTGTAGTCCAGTGTAGTCAAGTATAGTTCAGTATAGTCTAGTGTAGTCAATTGTAGTCCAGTGTAGCCCTGTGTTGTCAAGTTTAATCCAGTTTAGTCGGTTCTAATCCAGTGTAGTCCATCGTAGTCCAGTGTGGGCAGTTGTAGTCTCTTGTAGTCTAGTGTAGTCCAGTTAAGTACATTTTTTTCCAGTGTAGTCCAGTGTAGTCCAGTGTAGTGAAGTGTAGTCCAGTGTAGTCCAGTGTAGTCAAGTGTGGTCCAGTGTAGTCAGGTGTAGTCCAGTATAGTCCAGTGTAGTCCTGTGTAGTCAAGTGCAGTCCAGGGTACTCCAGTGTAGTCAAGTGCAGTCCAGTGTATTCCAGTGTAGTCAAGTGTAGTCCAGTGTAGTCCAGTGTAGTCCTGTGTAGGCAAGTGTAGTCCAGTGTAGTCCAGTGTAGTCAAGTTTAGTTCAGTATAGTCTAGCGTAGTCCAGTGTAGTCCAGTATAGTCCAGTGTAGTGAAATGTAGTCAAGTATAGTGAGGTGTAGTCCAGTGTAATCCACTGTAGTCCAGCGTAGTCCAGTTTAGTCAAGTGTAGTCAAGAGAAGTCCACTGTAGTCCAGTTTAGTCGAGTGTAGTCCAGTTTGGTATAGTGTAGTCAAGTGTAGTAGAGTGTAGTCTAGTGCAGTCTAGTTTAGTTTAGTGTAGTGCAGTGTAGTCCAGTGTAGTCTAGTGTAGTCCAGTTTTGTCCAGTGTAGTCAAGTGTGGTCAAGTATAGTATAGAGTAATCCAGTGTAGTCCAGTGTAGCCCAGTGTTTTTAAGTGTAGTCAAGTTTAGTCCGGTGTAATCCAGTGTAGTCAAGTGTAGTCCAGTATAGTCCAGTGTAGTCCAGTGTAGTCAAGTTGAGTCCATGTTACTCCAGTGTAGGCCAGTTTAGTCCAGTGTAGTCCAGTGTAGTCCAGTGTAGTCAAGTGTAGTCCAGTGTAGTCCAGTGTAGGCAAGTGTAGTCCAGTGTAGTGAAGTGTAGTCAAGTGATGTTCAGTGTAGTCTAGCGTAGTCCAGTGTAGTCCAGTGTAGTCCAGTGTAGTGCAGTGTAGTCAAGTGTAGTGAAGTTTAGTCCAGTTTAATCCAGTGTAGTCCAGCGTAGTCCAGTTTAGTCAAGTGTTGTCAAGAGTTGTCCACTGTAGTCCACTTTAGTCGAGTGTAGTCCAGTGTAGTCAAGTGTAGTCTAGTGTAGTCCAGTGTAGTCAGGTGTAGTCAAGTGTAGTCAAATGTAGTCCAGTGTAGTCTAGAGAAGTCGAGTGTAGTCAAGAGTAGTCCAGTGTAGTCCAGTTTTGTCAAGTGTAGTCCAGTGTAGTCCGGTGTAGTCCAGTGTAGTACAGTGTAGTCAAGTGTAGTCCAGTGTAGTCCAGTGTATTCCAGAATAATCCAGTTTAGTGAAGTGTAGTCAAGTGTAGTCCAGTGTAGTCCAGTTTAGTCAAGTGTAGTCAAGTGTAGTCCAGAGTAGTCCAGTGTAGTCAAGTGTAGTCGAGTGTAGTCCAGTGTAGTCGAATGTAGTCCAGTGTAGTCTTGTGTAGTCGAGTGTAGTCAAGAGTAGTCCAGTAAAGTCCCGTGTAGTCCTGGGTAGTCCAGTGTAGTATAGTGTAGTCCAGTGTAGTCCAGTGTAGTCAAGTGTGGTCCAGTATAGTATAGTGTAGTCCAGTGTAGTCCAGTGTAGCCCAATGTAGTCAAGTGTAGTCAAGTTTAGTCCTGTGTAATCGAGTGTAGTCCAGCGTTATCCAGTGCAGTCAATTGTAGTCCAGTGTAGTCAAGTGCAGTGCAGTGTAGTCCAGTGTAGTAAATATAGTCCAGTGTAGTCCAGTTGAGGCAAGTGTAGTCCAGTGTAGTTAAGTGTAGTGAAGTGTGGTCCATTGTAGTCTAGTGTAGTCCAGTTTGATCCAGTGTAGTGCACTGTAGTCCAGTGTAGTGCAGTGTTGTCCAGTGTAGTCCAGTGTAGTCCATTGTAGTCCAATGTGGTCCAGTGTAGTCCAGTGTAGTCAAGTGTAGTCTAGAGTAGTCCAGTGTTGTCCAGTGTAGTCATGTGTAGTCCAGTGTAGTCCAGTGTAGTCCAGTCTATCCAGTCTAGTCTAATGTAGTCAAGTGTAGTCCAGTTTAGTCCAGTGTAGGAAAGTTTAGTGCAGTGTAGTCCAGTGTAGTCCAGTGTAGTCAAGTGGGGTCCAGTATAGTGTAGTGTAGTCCAGTGTAGTCCAGTGTAGCCCAGTGTAGTCAAGTGTAGGCCAGTGTATTTCAGTGTACTCAAGGGTTGTCCAGAGTAGTTCAGTGTAGTCCAGTTAGTAAAGTGTAGTCAAGTATAGTCAAGTGTAGTCAAGTGTAGTCCAGTGTAGTCAGGTGTAGTCAAGTGTAGTCAAATGTAGTCCAGTGTAGTCTAGTGTAGTCGAGTGTAGTCAAGAGTAGTCAAGTGTAGTCCATTTTTTTCTAGTGTAGTCCAGTGCAGTCCGGTGTAGTCCAGTGTAGTACAGTGTAGTCCAGTGTAGTCCAGTGTAGTCCAGTGTAGTCCAGTGTAGTCCTGTTTAGTCAAGTGTAGTCCGGTGTAGTCCAGTGTAGTCCAGTTTTGTCAACTGTAGTCCAGTGTAGTCCGGTGTAGTCCAGTGTAGTACAGTGTAGTCCAGTGTAGTCCAGTGTAGTCCCGTTTAGTCAAGTGTAGTCCAGTGTAGTCCAGTATAGTTTAGTTTAGTCCAGTGTAGTCAAGTGTAGTCAAGTGTAGTCCAGAGTAGTCAAGTGTAGTCCAGTGTAGTCTAGTGTAGTCGAGTGTAGTCAAGAGCAGTCCACTGTAGTCCAGTGTAGTCAAGTGTAGTCTAGTGTAGTCCAGTTTGATGCAGTGTAGTGCACTGTAGTCCAGTGTAGTGCAGTGTTGTCCAGTGTAGTCCAGTGTAGTCCAGTGTAGTCCATTGTAGTCCAATGTGGTAAAGTGTAGTCCAGTGTAGTCAAGTGTAGTCTAGTGTAGTCCAGTGTTGTGCAGTGTAGTCATGTGTAGTCCAGTGTAGTCCAGTGTAGTCCAGTGTATCCAGTGTAGTCTAATGTAGTCAAGTGTAGTCCAGTGTAGTCCAGTGTAGGAAAGTTTAGTGCAGTGTAGTCCAGTGTAGTCCAGTGTAGTCCAGTGTAGTCAAGTTGGGTCCAGTATAGTCCAGTGTAGTCAAGTGTTGTCCAGGGTATTTCAGTGTACTCAAGGGTTGTCCAGTGTAGTCCAGTGTAGTCCAGTGTAGTCCAGTTAGTAAAGTCTAGTCCAGTGTAGTCCAGTGTAGTCCAGTGTAGTCCAGTGTAGTCAAGTGCAGTCAAGTGTAGTCAAGTGTAATCCAGTGTAGTCAGGTGTAGTCAAGTGTAGTCAAATGTAGTCCAGTGTAGTCTAGTGTAGTCGAGTGTAGTCAAGAGTAGTCCAGTGTAGTCCAGTTTTGTCTAGTGTAGTCCAGTGCAGTCCGGTGTAGTCTAGTGTAGTACAGTGTAGTCCAATGTAGTCCAGTGTAGTCCAGTGTAGTCCAGTTTAGCCAAGTGTAGTCCAGTATAGTCCAGTGTTGTCCAGTTTTGTCAAGTGTATTCCAGTGTAGTCTGGTGTAGTCCAGTCTAGTACAGTGTAGTCCAGTGTAGTCCAGTGTAGTCCCGTTTAGTCAAGTGTAGTCCAGTGTAGTCCAGTGTAGTCCAGTTTAGTCCAGTGTAGTCAAGTGTAGTCAAGTGTAGTCCAGTGTAGTCAAGTGTAGTCCAGTGTAGTCTAGTGTAGTCGAGTGTAGTCAAGAGTAGTCCAGTGTAGTCCAGTGTAGTCAAGTGTAGTCAAGTGTAGTCCAGTGTAGTCCAGTTTAGTCCAGTGTAGTCCAGTGTAGTCCAGTGTAGTCCAGCGTAGTCCAGTGTAGTCCAGTGTAGTCCAGTGTAGTCAAGTGTGGTCCAGTATAGTCTAGTGTAGTCCAATGTAGTCCAGTGTAGCCCAGTGTAGTCAGTTTAGTCAAGTTTAGTCCTGTGGAATCCAGTGTAGTCCAGCGTTATCCAGTTTAGTCAATTGTAGTCCAGTGTAGTTAAGTGCAGTCCAGTGTAGTCCAGTGTAGTCAAGTGCAGTCCAGTGTAGTCCAGTTGAGGCAAGTGTAGTCCAGTGTAGTTCAGTGTAGTTAAGTGTAGTACAGTTAAGTCTAGTGTAGTTCAGTTTGATCCAGTGTAGTGCAGTGTAGTCCAGTGTAGTGCAGTGTAGTCCAGTGTAGTCCAGTGTAGTCTATTGTAGTCTAGTGTGGTCCAGTGTAGTCCCGTGTAGTCAAGTGTAGTCCGGTGTAGTCCAGTGTAGTCCAGTGTAGTGAAGTGTAGTCCAGTGTAGTCAAGTGTAGTCCAGTGTAGTCCAGTGTAGTCCAGTGTAGTCCAGTTAAGCCAAGTGTAGTCAAATGTAGTCCAGTGTAGTCCAGTTTAGTCAAGTGAAGTCCAGTGTAGTCCAGTGTAGGTAAGTCTAGTCCAGTGTAGTCCAGTGTGGTCCAGTTTATCCCAGTGTAGTCAAGTGTAGTCAAGGTTAGTCCTGTGTAATCCAGTGTAGTCAAGTGTAGTCAAGTGTAGCCAAGTGTAGCCAGTTTATTCAAGTGTAGTCAAGTATAGTCGAGTGTAGTCCAGTGTAGTCAAGTGTAGTCCAGTGTAGTCCGGTGTAGGCAAGTGTACTCCAGAGTACTTCAGTGTAGTCAAGTGCAGTCCAGTGTAGTCCAGTGTAGTGAAGTGTAGTCCAGTGTAGTCCAGTGTAGTCTAGTGTAGTCCAGTGTAGTCCAGTGTAGTCCAGTGTAGTTCAGTGTAGTGTAGTGCAGTGTAGTCAAGTGAGGTCAAGTTTAGTCCAGTGTAATCCATGTAGTCCAGCGTAGTCCAGTGTGGTCAAGTGTAGTCAAGTGTAGTCCAGTGTAGTCCAGTGTAGTTAAGTTGAGTCCAGTTTTGTCGAGTGTGGTCCAGTGTAGTCCAGTGTAGTCCAGTGTAGTCCAGTGTAGTCTAGTGTAGTCGAGTGTAGTCAAGCGTAGTCCAGTGTAGTCCAGTGTAGTCAAATGTACTCCAGTGTAGTCTAGTGTAGTCCAGTGTAGTCAAGAGCAGTCCAGTGTAGCCCAGTGTAGTGAGGTGTGGTTCAGTATAGTCCAGTGTAGTCCAGTGTAGTCCAGGGTAGCCCAGTGTAGTCAAGTGTAGTCAAGTTTAGTCCTGTGTTATCCAGATTTATCCAGTGTAGTCAAGTGTAGTCCAGTGTAGTCAAGTGTAGTCCAGTGTAGTCCAGTGTGGTCAAGTGTAGTCCAGTGTAGTGAGGTTTAGGCAAGTGTAGTCCAGTGTAGTGAAGTGTAGTCGCATGTAGTCTAGTGTATTCCAGTTTAGTCCAGTGGAGTGCATTTTAGTCCAGTGTAGTCCAGTCTAGTCTAGTGTAGTCTATTGTAATCGAGTGTAGTCCAGTGTAGTCCAGTGTAGTCCAGTGTAGTCCAGTGTAGTCAACAGTAGTCCAGTGTAGTCCAGTGTAGTCCGGTGTAGTCAAGTGTAGTCCAGTGAAGTCCAGTTTAGTCAAGGGTAGTCAAGTGTAGTCCACTGTAGTCCAGTGTAGTCAAGTGTAGTCAAATGTAGTCCAGTGTAGTCTAGTGTAGTCGAGTGTAGTCAAGAGTAGTCCAGTGTAGTCCAGTTTTGTCAAGTGTGTTCCAGTGTAGTACAGTGTAGTCAAGTGTAGTCCAGTGTCGTCCAGTGTAGTCCAGTGTAGTCCAGTGTAGTCCAGTGTAGTCCAGTGTAGTCCACTTAGGCCAAGTGTAGTCAAATGTAGTCCAGTGTAGTCCAGTTTAGTCAAGTGAAGTCCAGTGTAGTCCAGTGTAGGTAAGTCTAGTCCAGTGTAGTCCAGTGTGGTCCAGTTTATCCCAGTGTAGTCAAGTGTAGTCAAGGTTAGTCCTGTGTAATCCAGTGTAGTCAAGTGTAGTCCAGTGTAGCCAAGTGTAGCCAGTTTATTCAAGTGTAGTCAAGTATAGTCGAGTGTAGTCCAGTGTAGTCAAGTGTAGTCCAGTGTAGTCCAGTGTAGGCAAGTGTACTCCAGAGTACTTCAGTGTAGTCAAGTGCAGTCCAGTGTAGTCCAGTGTAGTGAAGTGTAGTCCAGTGTAGTCCAGTGTAGTCTAGTGTAGTCCAGTGTAGTCCAGTGTAGTCGAGTGTAGTCCAGTGTAGTTCAGTGTAGTGTAGTGCAGTGTAGTCAAGAGAGGTCAAGTTTAGTCCAGTGTAATCCATGTAGTCCAGCGTAGTCCAGTGTGGTCAAGTGTAGTCAAGTGTAGTCCAGTGTAGTCCAGTGTAGTTAAGTGGAGTGCAGGGTTGTCGAGTGTGGTCCAGTGTAGTCCAGTGTAGTTAAGTGGAGTGCAGGGTTGTCGAGTGTGGTCCAGTGTAGTCCAGTGTAGTCCAGTGTAGTCCAGTGTAGTCAAATGTACTCCAGTGTAGTCTAGTGTAGTCGAGTATAGTCCTGTTTAGTCCAGTGTAGCCCAGTGTAGTGAAGTGTGGTCCAGTATAGTCCAGTGTAGTCCAGTGTAGTCCAGGGTAGCCCAGTGTAGTCAAGTGTAGTCAAGTTTAGTCCTGTGTTATCCATATTTATCCAGTGTAGTCAAGTGTAGTCCAGTGTAGTCAAGTGTAGTCCAGTGTAGTCCAGTGTAGTCAAGTGTAGTCCAGTGTAGTGAGGTTTAGGCAAGTGTAGTCCAGTGTAGTGAAGTGTAGTCGCATGTAGTCTAGTGTATTCCAGTTAGTCCACTGGAGTGCATTTTAGTCCAGTGTAGTCCAGTCTAGTCTAGTGTAGTCTATTGTAATCCAGTGTAGTCCAGTGTAGTCCAGTGTAGTCCAGTGTAGTCCAGTGTAGTGAAGTGTATCCCAGTGTAGTGCAGTGTAGTCAAGTGTAGTCTAGTGTAGTCCAGTGTACCTAAGTGTAGTCCAGTGTAGTCCAGTGTTGTCCAGTGTAGTCATGTGTAGTCATGTGTATTCCAGTGTAGTCCAGTGTAGTCAAGTGTAGTCAAATGTAGTCCAGTGTAGTCTAGTGTAGTGGAGTGTAGTCAAGAGTAGTCCAGTGTAGTCCAGTTTTGTCAAGTGTAGTCCAGTGTAGTACGGTGTAGTCCAGTTTAGTACAGTGTAGTCAAGTGTAGTCCTGTGTAGTCCACTGTAGTCCAGTTAAGCCAAGTGTAGTCCAGTGTAGTCCAGTGTAGTCCAGTTTAGTCAAGTGTAGTCAAGTGTAGTCCAGTGTAGTCAAGTGTAGTCAAGTGTAGTCAAGTGTAGTCAAATGTAGTCCAGTGTAGTCCAGTGTAGTCTAGTGTAGTCGAGTGTAGTCAAGAGTAGTCCAGTGTAGTGCAGTGTAGTCCAGTGTAGTCCAGTGTAGTCCAGTGTAGTCCAGTGTAGTCCAGTGTAGTCCAGTGTAGTCCAGTGTAGTCCAGTGTAGTCCAGTGTAGTCCAGTGTAGACAAGTGTGGTCAAGTATAATCTAGTGTAGTCCAGTGTAGTCCAGTGTAGCCCAGTGTAGTCAATTGTAGTCAAGTTTAGTCCTGTGTAATCCAGTGTAGTCCAGCGTTATCCAGTGTAGTCAATAGTAGTCCAGTGTAGTCAAGTGCAGTCCAGTGTAGTTCAGTGTAGTCAAGTGTACTACAGTGTAGTCCAGTTGAGGCAAGTGTAGTCCAGTGTAGTTCAGGGTAGTGAAGTGTAGTCCAGTGTAGTCTAGTGTAGTCCAGTTTGATCCAGTGTAGTGCAGTGTAGTCCAGTGTAGTGCAGTGTAGTCCAGTGTAGTCCAGTGTAGTCCATTGTAGTCCAGTGTTGTCCAGTGTAGTCCAGTGTACTCAAGTGTAGTCCAGTGTTGTCCAGTGTAGTCCAGTGTAGTCAAGTGTAGTCCAGTGTAGTCAAGTGTTGTCCAGTGTAGTCCAGTGTAGTCCAGTGTTGTCCAGTTTAGTCTAGTGTAGTCAAGTGTAGTCCAGTGTAGTCGAGTATAGGAAAGTTTAGTCCAGTGTAGTCAAGTGGGATCCAGTATAGTCTAGTGTAGTCCAGTGTAGTCCATTGTAGTCCAGTGTAGTCCAGTGTAGTCAAGTATAGTCCAGTGTAGTCCAGTGTATTTCAGTGTACTCAAGAGTTGTCCAGTGTAGTCCAGTGTAGTCCAGTGTAGTGCAGTGTAGTCCAGTGTAGTCCAGTGTAGTCAAGTGTAGTCAAGTGTAGTAAAGTGTAGTCCAGTGTAGTCAAGTGTAGTCAAGTGAAGTTCAGTGTAGTCAAATGTAGTCCAGTGTAGTCTAGTGTAGTGGAGTGTAGTCAAGAGTAGTCCAGTGTTTTCCAGTGTAGTAAAGTGTAGGCAAGCGTAGTCCAGTGTAGCCCACTGTAGTCAATTGTTGTCCACGATAGTCCAGTGTAGTCCAGTGTAGCCCAGTGTAGTCAAGTGTAGTCAAGTTTAGTCCTGTGTAATCCAGTGTAGTCCAGCGTAGTCCAGTGTAGTCCAGTGTAGTCCAGTGTAGTCACGTATAGTTCAGTGTAGTCCAGTGTAGGCAAATGTAGTCCAGTGTAGCCCAGTGTAGTCAAGTGTAGTCCAGTGTAGTCTAGTGTAGTCAACTTTTCTCCTGTGTAGTGCAGTGAAGTTCAGTGTTGTCCAGTTTAGTCCAGTGTAATCCAGTGTAGTCCATTGTAGGCCAGTGTAGTCCAGTGTAGTCCAGTGTAGTATACTTCAGTCCAGTGTAGTCCAGTGTGGTCCCGTGTAGTCCATTGTAGTCCAGTGTAGTCAAGTGTAAAACAGTGTAGTCAAGTGTAGTCCAGTGTAGTCCAGTGTAGTCCAGTGTAGTCTAGAGTAGTCTAGTGTAGTCCAGCGTAGTCCAGTTTAGTCAAGTGTAGTCCAGTGTTTTCCAGTTTAGTCAAGTGTAGTCCAGTGTAGTCCAGTGTAGGTAAGTTGAGACGAGTGTAATCCAGTGTAGTCCAGTGTATCCCAATGTAGTCAAGATTAGTCAAGTTTAGTCCTTTGTAATCCAGTGTAGTCCAGCGTAGTTCAGTGTAGTCAAGTGTAGTCTAGTTTATTCAAGTGTAGTCCAGTATAGTCGAGTTTAGTCCAGTGTAGTCAAGTGTAGTCCAGTGTAGTCCAGTGTAGGCAAGTGTACTCCAGTGTACTCCAGTGTACTCCAGAGTACTCCAGTGTACTCCAGTGTACTCCAGTGTACTCCAGTGTAGTCAAGTGTAGTCCAGTGTAGTCCAGTGTATTGAAGTGTAGTCCAGTGTAGTCTAGTGTAGTCCAGTGTAGTCCAGTGTAGTCCACTGTAGTTCAGTGTAGTGCAGTGAAGTCAAGTGAATTCAAGTTTAGTCCAGTGTAATCCATGTAGTCCAGCGTAGTCCAGTGTAGTCAAGTGTAGTCAAGTGTAGTCCAGTGTAGTCCAGTGTAGTTAAGGGGAGTCCAGTGTAGTCCAGTGTAGTCCAGTGTAGTCTAGTGTAGTCGAGTGGAGTCAAGAGTAGTCCAGTGTAGTCCAGTGTAGTCAAGTGTAGTCCAGTGTAGTCCAGTGTAGTCCAGTTTAGTCCAGTGTAGTCCAGTGTAGTCCAGTGTAGTCCAGTCTAGTCCAGTGTAGTCAAGTGTGGTCCAGTATAATCTAGTGTAGTCCAGTGTAGTCCAGTGTAGCCCAGTGTAGTCAATTGTAGTCAAGTTTAGTCCTGTGTAATCTAGTGTAGTCAAGCGTTATCCAGTGTAGTCAATTGTAGTCCAGTGTAGTCAAGTGCAGTCCAGTGTAGTTCAGTGTAGTCAAGTGTACTCCAGTGTAGTGCAGTTGAGGCAAGTGTAGTCCAGTGTAGTTCAGGGTAGTGAAGTGTAGTCCAGTGTAGTTTAGTGTAGTCCAGTCTGATCCAGTGTAGTCCAGTGTAGTCTAGTGTTGTCGAGTGTAGTCAAGAGTAGTCCATTGTAGTAAAGTGTAGTCAAGTGTAGTCCAGTGTAGTCCAGTGTAGTCCAGTGTAGTCCAGTTTAGTCCAATGTAGTCCGGTGTAGAGAAGTGTAGTCCAGTATAGTCTAGTGTTGTCCAGTGTAGTCCAGGGTAGCCCAGTGTAGTCAAGTGTAGTCAAGTTTAGGTCTGTGTTATCCAGTGTAGTCCAGCTTTATTCAGTGTAGTCAAGTGTAGTCCAGTGTAGTCAAGTGTAGTCCAGTGTAGTCCAGTGTAGTCAAGGGTAGTCCAGTGTAGTCCAGTGTGGTGAAGTGTAGTCCAGTGTAGTCTAGTGTATTCTCGTTTAGTCCAATGTAGTCCAGTTTAGTCTATTGTAGACTAGTGTTGGCCAGTGTAGTCCAGTGTAGTATACTTCAGTTCATGTAGTCCAGTGTAGTCCAGTGTAGTCCAGTGTAGTCCAGTGTAGTCAAGAGTAGTCCAGTTTAGTCTAGTGTAGTCAAGTGTAGTTCAGTGTAGTCCAGTGTAGTCAAGTGTAGTCCAGTGTAGTCCAGTGTAGACAAGTGTAGTCCAGTGTAGTCCAGTGTAGTCTAGGGTATTCCAGTTTAGTCCAGTTTAGTGCAGTTTACTCCAGTCTAGTCCATTCTAGTCCAGTGTAGTCTATTGTAGTCAAGTGTAGTCCAGTGTAGTCCAGTGTAGTCAAATGTAGTCCAGTGTAGTCGAGTGTAGTCCAGTGAAGTCAAGTGTAGTCCAGTTTAGTCCAGTGTAGTCCAGTGTATTCAATTGTAGGTCAATTGTATGTCAATTGTGTAGTCCAGTGTAGTCCAGTGTAGGCAAGTTTAGTGCAGTTTAGTCCAGTGTAAACTTGTGTAGTCCAGTGTAGTCCAATGTAGTCAAGTGTAGTCCAGTGTAGTCAAGTGTAGTCCAGTGTCGTCCAGTGTAGTCCAGTGTAGTCAATTGTAGTCAAGTGTAGTCCAGTGTAGGCAAGTTTAGTCAAGTGTAGTCAAGTGTAGTCCAGTGTCGTCCAGTGTAGTCCAGTGTAGTCAATTGTAGTCAAGTGTAGTCCAGTGTAGGCAAGTTTAGTCCAGTGTAGTCCAGTGTAGTCCACTGTAGTCCAGTGTAGTCAAGTGTGGTCCAGTATAGTCTAGTGTAGTCCAGTGTACCCCAGTGTAGTCAAGTGTAGTCTAGTGTAGTCCAGTTTAGTCCAGTGTAGTCCCGTGTACTCAAGTGTTGTCCAGTGTAGTCCAGTGTAGTCCAGTGTTGTCAAGTGTAGTCAAGTGTAGTACAGTGTAGTCCAGTGTAGTCAAGTGTAGTCAAGTGTAGTCCAGTGTAGTCAAATGTAGTCCAGAGTAGTCCATTGTAGTAAAGTGTAGTCAAGTGTAGTCCAGTGTAGTCCAGTGTAGTCCAGTGTAGTCCAGTTTAGTCCAATGTAGTCAAGTGTAGAGAAGTGTAGTCCAGTATAGTCTAGTGTTGTCCAGTGTAGTCCAGGGTAGCCCAGTGTAGTCAAGTGTAGTCAAGTTTAGGTCTGTGTTATCCAGTGTAGTCCAGCTTTATTCAGTGTAGTCAAGTGTAGTCCAGTGTAGTCAAGTGTAGTCCAGTGTAGTCCAGTGTAGTCAAGGGTAGTCCAGTGTAGTGCAGTGTAGGCAAGTGTAGTCCAGTGTAGTCCAGTGTGGTGAAGTGTAGTCCAGTGTAGTCTAGTGTATTCTCGTTTAGTCCAGTGTAGTGCAGTTTAGTCCAGTGTAGTCCATTCTAGTCCAGTGTACTCTATTGTAGTCCAGTGTAGTCCAGTGTAGTCCAGTGTAGTCAAATGTAGTCGAGTGTAGTCGAGTGTAGTCGAGTATAGTCAAGTGTAGTCCAGTGTAGTCCAGTGTAGTCCAGTGTAGTCAATTGTAGTCAAGTGTAGTCCAGTGTAGGCAAGTTTAGTCCAGTGTAGTCCAGTGTAGTCCACTGTAGTCCAGTGTAGTCAAGTGTGGTCCAGTATAGTCTAGTGTAGTCCAGTGTAGTCCCATGTACTCAAGTGTTGTCCAGTGTAGTCCAGTGTAGTCCAGTGTAGTCAAGTGTAGTCAAGTGTAGTACAGTGTAGTCCAGTGTAGTCAAGTGTAGTCAAGTGTAGTCCAGTGTACTCAAATGTAGTCCAGTGTAGTGTAGTGTAGACTAGTGTAGTAAAGAGTAGTTTAGTGTAGTCCAGTGTAGTCAAGCGTAGGCAAGTGTAGTCTAGTTTAGTCATTTGTGGTCAGGTATAGTCTAGTGTAGTCCAGTGTAGTCCAGTGTAGTCAAGTGTAGTCCAGTGTAGTCCAGTGTAGTCAAGTGTAGTCCAGTATAGTCCAGTGTAGTCCAGTGTAGTCAAGTATAGTCCAGTGTAGTCCAGTGTAGTCAAGTGTAGTCCAGTGTAGTCTAGTGTAGTCCTGTGTAGTCCAGTGTAGTCCAGTGTAGTCCAGTGTAGTCCAGTTTAGTCTATTGTAGACTAGTGTTGTCCAGTGTAGTCCAGTGTAGTATACTTCAGTCCAGTGTAGTCCAGTGTGGTCCAGTGTAGTCAAGTATTGTCAAGTGTAGTCAAGTGTAGTCCATTGTAGTCAAGTGTGGTCCAGTATAGTCCAGTGTAGTCCAGTGTAGTCAAGTATAGTCCAGTGTAGTCCAGTGTAGGCAAGTGTAGTCCAGTGTAGTCCAGTGTAGTCAAGTGTAGTCCAGTGTAGTCTAGTGTAGTCCAGTGTAGTCCAGTGTAGTCCAATGTAGTCCAGTTTAGTCTATTGTAGACTAGTGTTGGCCAGTGTAGTCCAGTGTAGTATACTTCAGTTCATGTAGTCCAGTGTAGTCCAGTGTAGTCCAGTGTAGTCCAGTGTAGTCAAGAGTAGTCCAGTTTAGTCTAGTGTAGTCAAGTGTAGTTCAGTGTAGTCCAATGTAGTCAAGTGTAGTCCAGTGTAGTCCAGTGTAGACAAGTGTAGTCCAGTGTAGTCCAGTGTAGTCTAGGGTATTCCAGTTTAGTCCAGTTTAGTGCAGTTTACTCCAGTCTAGTCCATTCTAGTCCAGTGTAGTCTATTGTAGTCAAGTGTAGTCCAGTGTAGTCCAGTGTAGTCAAATGTAGTCCAGTGTAGTCGAGTGTAGTCCAGTGAAGTCAAGTGTAGTCCAGTTTAGTCCAGTGTAGTCCAGTGTATTCAATTGTAGTCAAGTGTAGTCCAGTGTAGTCCAGTGTAGGCAAGTTTAGTGCAGTTTAGTCCAGTGTAAACTTGTGTAGTCCAGTGTAGTCCAATGTAGTCAAGTGTAGTCCAGTGTAGTCAAGTGTAGTCCAGTGTCGTCCAGTGTACTCCAGTGTAGTCAATTGTAGTCAAGTGTAGTCCAGTGTAGGCAAGTTTAGTCAAGTGTAGTCAAGTGTAGTCCAGTGTCGTCCAGTGTAGTCCAGTGTAGTCAATTGTAGTCAAGTGTAGTCCAGTGTAGGCAAGTTTAGTCCAGTGTAGTCCAGTGTAGTCCACTGTAGTCCAGTGTAGTCAAGTGTGGTCCAGTATAGTCTAGTGTAGTCCAGTGTACCCCAGTGTAGTCAAGTGTAGTCTAGTGTAGTCCAGTTTAGTCCAGTGTAGTCCCGTGTACTCAAGTGTTGTCCAGTGTAGTCCAGTGTAGTCCAGTGTAGTCAAGTGTAGTCAAGTGAAGTACAGTGTAGTCCTGTGTAGTCAAGTGTAGTCAAGTGTAGTCCAGTGTAGTCAAATGTAGTCCAGTGTAGTCTAGTGTAGACTAGTGTAGTCAAGAGTAGTCCAGTGTAGTCCAGTGTAGTCAAGCGTAGGCAAGTGTAGTCTAGTTTAGTCATTTGTGGTCAGGTATAGTCTAGTGTAGTCCAGTGTAGTCCAGTGTAGTCAAGTGTAGTCCAGTGTAGTCAAGTGTAGTCCAGTATAGTCCAGTGTAGTCCAGTGTAGTCAAGTATAGTCCAGTGTAGTCCAGTGTAGTCAAGTGTAGTCCAGCGTAGTCCAGTGTAGTCCAGTGTACTCCAGTGTAGTCCAGTGTAGTCCAGTGTAGTCCAGTTTAGTTTATTGTAGACTAGTGTTGTCCAGTGTAGTCCAGTGTAGTATAGTTCAGTCCATTGTAGTCCAGTGTGGTCCAGTGTAGTCAAGTATTGTCAAGTGTAGTCAAGTGTAGTCCATTGTAGTCAAGTGTGGTCCAGTATAGTCCAGTGTAGTTCAGTGTAGTCAAGTATAGTCCAGTGTAGTGCAGTGTAGGCAAGTCTAGTCCAGTGTAGTCAAGTGTAGTCAAGTGTAGTCCATTGTAGTCTAGTGTAGTCCAGTGTAGTCCAGTGTAGTCTAGTGTAGTCCAATGTAGTCCAGTTTAGTCTATTGTAGACTAGTGTTGGCCAGTGTAGTCCAGTGTAGTATACTTCAGTCCATGTAGTCCAGTGTAGTCCAGTGTAGTCCAGTGTAGTCAAGTGTAGTCAAGAGTAGTCCAGTTTAGTCTAGTGTAGTCAAGTGTAGTTCAGTGTAGTCCAGTGTAGTCAAGTGTAGTCCAGTGTAGTCCAGTGTAGACAAGTGTAGTCCAGTGTAGTCCAGTGTAGTCCAGTGTAGTCCAGTGTAGTCTAGTGTAGTCCAGTGTAGTCCAGTGTATCACAGTGTAGTCAAGTGTAGTGAAGTTTAGTCCAGTGTAATCCAGTGTAGTCCAGCGTAGTCCAGTGTAGTCAAGTGTAGTCCAGTGTAGTCAAGTCTAGTCCAGTATAGTCCAGTGTAGTTCAGTGTAGTCAATTGTAGTCCAGTGTAGTCCAGTGTATTCAAGTTTAGTCCATTGTACTCTAGTGTAGTCAAGTGTAGTCCACTGTAGTCTAGTTTAGTTCAGTGTAGTCCAGTGTATTCCAGTGTAGGCAAGTGTAGGCCAGTGTAGTGAATTGTAGTCCAGTGTAGTCTAGTGTAGTCCAGTGTAGTCCAGTGTAGTCCAGTGTAGTCCAGTGTAGTCCAGTGTAGTGCAGTGTAGTCAATGAAGTCAAGTTTAGTCCAGTGTAATCCATGTAGTCCAGCCTAGTCCAGGGTAGTCAAGTGTAGTCAAGTGTAGTCCAGTGTAGTCAAATGTAGTCCAGTGTAGTCTAGTGTAGACTAGTGTAGTCAAGAGTAGTCCAGTGTAGTCCAGTGTAGTCAAGCGTAGGCAAGTGTAGTCTAGTTTAGTCATTTGTGGTCAGGTATAGTCTAGTGTAGTCCAGTGTAGTCCAGTGTAGTCAAGTGTAGTCCAGTGTAGTCAAGTGTAGTCCAGTATAGTCCAGTGTAGTCCAGTGTAGTCAAGTATAGTCCAGTGTAGTCCAGTGTAGTCAAATGTAGTCCAGTGTAGTCTAGTGTAGTCCAGTGTAGTCCAGTGTAGTCCAGTGTAGTCCAGTGTAGTCCAGTGTAGTCCAGTGTACTCCAGTGTAGTCCAGTTTAGTCTATTGTAGACTAGTGTTGTCCAGTGTAGTCCAGTGTAGTATACTTCAGTCCAGTGTAGTCCAGTGTGGTCCAGTGTAGTCAAGTATTGTCAAGTGTAGTCAAGTGTGGTCCATTGTAGTCAAGTGTGGTCCAGTATAGTCCAGTGTAGTCCAGTGTAGTCAAGTATAGTCCAGTGTAGTCCAGTGTAGGCAAGTGTAGTCCAGTGTAGTCCAGTGTAGTCAAATGTAGTCCAGTGTAGTCTAGTGTAGTCCAGTGTAGTCCAGTGTAGTCCAGTGTAGTCCAATGTAGTCCAGTTTAGTCTATTGTAGACTAGTGTTGGCCAGTGTAGTCCAGTGTAGTATACTTCAGTCCATGTAGTCCAGTGTAGTCCAGTGTAGTCCAGTGTAGTCAAGAGTAGTCCAGTTTAGTCTAGTGTAGTCAAGTGTAGTTCAGTGTAGTCCAGTGTAGTCAAGTGTAGTCCAGTGTAGTCCAGTGTAGACAAGTGTAGTCCAGTGTAGTCCAGTGTAGTCCAGTGTAGTCCAGTGTAGTCCAGTGTAGTCCAGTGTAGTCCAGTGTAGTCCAGTGTAGTCCAGTGTATCCCAGTGTAGTCAAGTGTAGTCAAGTTTAGTCCAGTGTAATCCAGTGTAGTCCAGCGTAGTCCAGTGTAGTCAAGTGTAGTCCAGTGAAGTCAAGTCTAGTCCAGTATAGTCCAGTGTAGTCCAGTGTATTCAAGTGTAGTCGAGTGTACTCTAGTGTAGTCAAGTGTAGTCCACTGTAGTCTAGTTTAGTTCAGTGTAGTCCAGTGTATTCCAGTGTAGGCAAGTGTAGTCCAGTGTAGTGAAGTGTAGTCCAGTGTAGTCTAGTGTAGTCCAGTGTAGTCCAGTGTAGTCCAGTGTAGTCCAGTGTAGTCCAGTGTAGTGCAGTGTAGTCAATGAAGTCAAGTTTAGTCCAGTGTAATCCATATAGTCCAGCCTAGTCCAGGGTAGTCAAGTGTAGTCAAGTGTAGTCCAGTGTAGTCCAGTTTAGTCCAGTGTAGTCCAGTGTAGTCCAGTGTAGTCCAGTGTAGTCCAGTGTAGTCCAGTTTAGTCCAGTGTACTCAAGTGTAGTCCAGTGTAGTCCAGTGTAGTCCAGTGTAGTCCAGTGTAATCCAGTGTAGTCAAGTGTAGTCAAGTGTAGTGCAGTGTAGTCAAATGTAGTCCAGTGTAGTCTAGTGTAGTCGAGTGTAGTCAAGTGTAGTCCAGTTTAGACCAGTGTAGTGCAGTGTAGTGCAGTGTAGTCCAGTGTAGTCCAGTGTAGTCCAGCGTAGTAGTAAAGTTGGAGTTCAACGAATACCACTTTGGGTTGGGGCGGGAGTTGGGAGGTTTGTAAACGTCTGTTAACCAAAAGCAAAAGGTAAACCCCGCTCACAAAGCTCGCGTTGTTCATCTTTTGCTTCGAGCTTACCACAGGTTTACACATTTCCCAAGTTAGCCCAAAGATAGTATTCGTTGAACTCCGATTTTACTACTACAAGTAGAGGGGTCATTTAAAAACAAGAGCAACCAAGGTTATATCAGAAAAATGGTGCGAGGAAAAAACAACTGCGGGTGGTTAATGTTAAGTCGAAAAGAAACCTGCGGAAAGAGGTGTATGGGGGAGTTCTGCGCGTGGCACAACTGTCAACTAAAGACAGTAAAAAAAGGCCAGTCCCATGTCGCAGTTGCGGTGCAGGGGTAGTGTGTGACTATCGTCTGTGTCTGGCATACGGAGGAAGTAACCTAAAGCACCGGCTAATCCGCAAACAAAGAAAAGCGAAGAAAAACTTCGAGCGGGTCTTGGTGGAGCTCAAGCATAAGCAATTAGAGAATTAACACCTAGCATTATATACGTCGAAAATGGGTAGAGGAAGAAGTGGAACTGTGGAACAAGGCATGAAAAAACCAAAAATATCAAAAGACAAAGAAATGGGTGCTGATTTTCAATTATTTCAGCGACACTCCAAACAGGCAAAATCAGCACCTATTTTATTATCAGAAGACTTTCTTGCAGAAATGAAAAAAATGAGTCGGCAAAATTTAATGAATACTCTTTTGCCAAATCAATGTGAAAACGGTAATTTACGACAAAATCTTCAATAAATCTTACTACACCAGTTGGTGCGGAACCGTTGCGTGACATTTTTCTCAGAAAGAGCGGAAACCAGTATTTCTATTTCCCAGGCCCTTGGACGAGCAGTACAAAACAAAATGGCGTGTTTGACAAGAGATTTAGTGTTGGGCCGAAAAAAGACGAAACAGAACAGATATTACGAAAAAAATACGCTCAGTTAACGCGCTGTAAGTTTTTGTGCCCCCACAGAAGCTGGCGAAGTGAAGCGAAGAGAAGAAATTGTGAAATAACAGGATTTGATCACAGAAATTTTGTCGAACGATCGAGCGAAATTTCCAGAATACGGCCTCCATAGAACCTGTTTACTTTTTTTTCTGCCTCTCGCATAGCCTCTACGAATTGATATGTTATCTGTCTGACCTCGTTCTGCCAAACGGGAGTAGAAAGTTCGGTTAAAATAAAGCAAATCGCGTGGAAAAGGACAAGCATTTTGGCCTCTTGGCTATATTTTATTTACAAATCTTACAAAGTCTCTAATTATTCTGCCGAAAAGCGCATGCGTACAGGCTCAAATATTGCGTCATTTACGTGAAGGACAGAGAAAGTGGCACCACAAGGGTCAGAAATTTAAAACTGAAACAAATAAATAAAATTTTTTTTGTTAACTTGTTAGTTCACAACTTCTGGTGAAGTCAAGGGAGGTGTGGCTGGCCCCCACTGAATCCTGCTATAATGGCTTGTGCAGATGGTGAATTACGGGGTATAGGGGAACTCCTTTCAGTGGGAGATGCCCCTAGGGTTGAGCCCGCCTCGGCCCTACTGATACCGTGGGGGTGCTCAGAAATCCCTTGGGATTTCAAACCTCGCTCCCAGAGGTAAAATGGAAATCGACGGCCCCCTTATCAGGGGCGGGTAAAAGTCCTAGCCGGGGCTAAGCAAGAACAGCCAACGAGCACCCCCCGACAAGGGTTTTGACCTTTCGTTTGACCTGTCACGCAACGTCACGCGTGACTGTAGCGCAACAGAGTCGCACAACGTCACGCAACGTCACGCGTGAAGGTAACGCACTTGTAACGCATTCATCTTTTATTTTGTAACACTTAGAGAAAATCTCGTTTTTTTCCCCTCAAAAATTAATTCAAATTTGTTCTGGACGCCGTGAGTTTTTTTAAAATCTCCTCTCTTATTTCATTTTTGATCTTTTTAAGATCAGGCTCATCTGGCTGGTGTGAAGTTGTTTGTTTTTGTGCGAAGTGTGAGCGCAAATTTTGTTTAAGCTGACGATATTTCTGCATTTCACGTGTGATCAGTTCGAACTCCGTGTCAGAAACATGATTATCATTCATAGCTTTTGAGACAGAGCTGTTTATCGAGTCATGTTTTGCAACAGCCAGAGCATGGATTCTTGAGTGTTTATTAACTTTACGTTCAAGCTTTTTGTTGATAACAGACAGCCCAGCAGATGCTCCTCCTGAAAAAATAGCAATACTTCCTAATGGCACTCCAACCAAAGCGCCTAAACCAGTAAGTGATGTTGCAACAGCACCACAAGACAAAACTGTCGTCATAGCGCCAAGACAGACCACGGAATAGTGAATCACTTTCCTGACCTTTTTATATTTTTTTAGAACAAGTCTGTACACAGGCGGCCCAGACGTTGTATTCGATTTTGCCGATTACGTTATGTCTTCAGCCGATAAGGCAATGTATGAAAATACTTTGAACATTACTCTAAATAGAAGTTGGATTAAGGATTTGAAAAAAAATGTCTTACTCTACGTTTGCCTTACGTTATTTTGACATTTCTTTGCTCCTAGAGTGGGTTTAAAGCTGTTTAGACGAGTTTTTTCTTTCTGAGGTGTGCTTTCCCTAAAGAGAAACGAAAGGCAGGCGACCTAGTTCGCCAACGGTCCGCACTCGAAGCTCCATAAATCTCAGAAAAATGGTCGAATCTCGCCAAAATTGCTTCAATACAGCCGTCGATAATTCTTCTTTCGATGTCCTTCGATTAAGGTTCCAAAGTTTATCTAAACCGCCCGAGAAACGCTCGTTTTCGAGCGCTGGGTTTCCATTTTTGCTTTGTCTGAATGCGTGGTCAGTTATCTTGGGCACAAGATTCAAATTTTAGCTTAGCGACCGTGCCATAGCGACAAAAATCGTCCTCAACCGTGGGGAGGCACAGGGGAATTTGCGTCATGCAAATTAAAAACGGCGGGAAATCTCTGAACTGACTGCGTATAACTTAACAGCACTGTTTACTGTTTCTTTGTTGAACTGAAGCTTACTTCAGCAGTGCTTCTTAGCACTAAAATCAGTTTGCTAGGTGTGTCTTTTTAGACAGTGCTTTTAAGCACTAAAATCGAATTTTTTAGTCACCAGTTACACTTTGCATTTGCTGGTTAGAGTCTTTTCTTAGTTGAAGCTTATTCCAACGGTGCTTCTAAGCGCTAAAATCAGTTCGCTAGTTGCGTTTTGCCAAGTGTGTTTTTAGTTAACGTTTCCGGTGAAATTTCCCCAGGGACCATCACACGGTGTAATGCATGACGCAAATTGCCCTGTGCCTCCCCACGGTTGAGGGTGATTTTTGTCGCTATGGCACGGTCGCTAAGCTAAAATTTGAATCTTGTGCCCAAGATAACTGACCACGCATTCAGACAAAGCAAAAATGGAAACCCAGCGCTCGAAAACGAGCGTTTCTCGGGCGGTTTTGATAAACTTTGGAACCTTTATCGAAGGACATCGAAAGAAGAATTATCGACGGCTGTATTGAAGCAATTTTGGCGAGATTCGACCATTTTTGTGGGATTTATGGAGCTTCGAGTGCGGACCGTTGGCGAACTAGGTCGCCTGCCTTTCGTTTCTCTTTAGGGAAAGCACACCTCAGAAAGAAAAAACTCGTCTAAACAGCTTTAAACCCACTCTAGGAGCAAAGAAATGTCAAAATAACGTAAGGCAAACGTAGAGTAAGACATTTTTTTTTCAAATCTTTAATCCAACTTCTATTTAGAGTAATGTTCAAAGTATTTTCATACATTGCCTTATCGGCTGAAGACAAAACGTAATCGCCAAAATCGAATACAACGTCTGGGCCGCCTGTGGTCTGTAATGCTCGATTTCAGAGTTTATTTCTCTCAAATATTTACTAATCTCAGTTAGCCTGAAATTCTCGGCATTTGGTGTTGTAAGGAGGTTTGGATAGAGTGTTGTCTGAGTTTCTGTTTGTTCATAAGCTAATGCAGTTGGTAATACGTTGGATGACATGGTTATATTTACAAAATTATTTTTTGTTTAATTTATTTCAATTAGAAACTGAAGAGGTTCCTGATTAAAGTTGAAAAGGTCATTATTTTCTTCTCTGACTGATATTGTCATATTTGTGATATACTTATCAGCAGAAACTTCGCGTAAGACATGTTCTGGGCCACTTTGATAAAATACTTTTTCATATGCCTTTCCTGTTATGTCAAAAGTTTGTAAAACAGTAGACGGTTTTCCATTTAACAGATTCTGTTCTTTGTCAACTAAATCGCAATGTATGAAATAAGTCGTGGGTGACTTCATACGTTTGACATATCTTATCCATTGTAAATCTTGATCAATGCCAAGCAGTTCTGATAAGTTCTTATCGAACTTTATTTTATCATTTAATGGATCCACTTTTTGAATAAACATCTGACCGACAGGAGTATTGATTTGTGTTCTTAATATGTCACCATATTTTTAAAAAGAATTTTCAATTGTTTTTGCCATTTCTAAGATAGTGTAATTACCTGGCAAAATGGATTCAGATTTGTCAAGTTTTTTTGTTTCGTTAGTGTAGAAGATTTTACCACCTTCCTTTAAGTTAAACCACGAATTGTAAAGAGAACAACTTAACAGCCTTATAAAGCTTGGTTTTTGAATAGGCTGGTCAAAATAGACCGTGTGTGGATTTTCTGTTGTAGTTAGTGTTAGAATAACCATTTTATAATTAGAGAAAAATATTTTGTTTAAATATGAAACATGTCTGCGCTTCTTAAATGGATTCAGACACCACAAGCTGACAGCATTGCCAAATTAGCAGAAAGAAAAGCTTGGAAGACTTTTCTTGCAAAATACCCGAATGCTGATAAATCAAAGTTTGAGCCACAAACCGATTTCGCCAGGGACCACACAGCAACCTCAGAAATTTATTTCAAGCAGGGCCAGGCCATTTGATAAACGTTTTTGGTTCAGACAGCAAATATTGGAGCCCGGAAATGAAAAGTGCACTGGGTGTTGGCCAATCATCAGAAGGTTTTCCACAACAGCTTACACCAAGTGGTTTAAAAGGTGACTCTTTGCCGATTCCTGCTGTTGGCTTTCACGATGCCGCCCCGAGTTTGAAAAAAATATTTAATGACCAACTGAATATTTACGTAACACCGGACCAGTATTTCACAACAAAGTTCAGAGAGATATTTCAAAAAACCAAACTCACCCACCATTCAGGGAAAGAGTCCAAAACATGGCTAGCCGGCCCAAATATTAAATATTGGCCACAGCAGCTGAATTTTGCTATCTGGTGCGCGACAACGGGCTGCGGTATCAGTCGTGAAATTTTCGATGACAGCTCTGCTATACTTTTGCCACCGATTGTGCGAGTTTTTTACAAGTTCCATATATATTTTACTGTCAGGCGAATATTGTTTCAGATGGAAGGAATACAAAGCATAAGCGCTTTGCCTGGCGACCCAACTTTTGACCAGTTTAACAACAAATACGACGTGGCTTCATACAAAAGAATATGCAATGAGTTCGGAGTCGACCCGTCAAGCGATTTTCGTTTTACAGGAGGCGCAAACCACGGCCTGGGAAGCGTTTACATCTAGAGGGAGACATTTACCCTGGTGGCGAAAAAAAATGTTCTGACGAAGGCGGTAAAGGCAAAGATGGTAACTTGATTTATTATATCGAGCCGGATGACGCTGCCTACGGACAGGCAGACTGGTTTTGTCCCAATGTAGCAGAAGGTCTGACCCAGGCGGGTTTGGCGCGAATAAACCAGTCGATAGAGGCGTTCGTTTACTGTGTTTTGGGTTCACAGGTGAACGTTAGAAGTAGCATACTTGGGTCAGGAGGGCGCGCAAAGGAAGCGCAAAGCGAGTTCCTTGTGCTAGTGGAAGACTCAATAAGGCAACCGGATGTGGCAAAGTCAGTTCAAAGGTACCAATTTGCTGTCGACGAGGCAAAGGTGAGGCTTAACCTTGCTGTGTGTCCGGGGGCCTGGCTGATGCCTGCGCGGATGGTAATAAATATGGGAAGTGTTATTGGTTACAACAACCAGCTCAAACAAGCTATGCCAGGAATGAAGCTCGGGGTTAACGACGAAGTGAACACTAGCACAAAAAAAGCAGCGCTAAAGCTAATGGCAGGAGGGCCATCAAAGATAAACCCACCAAACAGCCACCCCTCAAACCCAATACACAAGGAAGCAACGCAAGAAAAGGGGCCCACGCCTGAAGAGAAAAAGGGAACCGCAACTGAAGAGCAAACACCTGATGAGCCAATAACAAATGCAAATAGCACTGAAACACACGAAAATAATAAAGCAGCTGTTGCTGTTGCCGTCATAGGGGCTGCGGCTTTCATTTACTTTATGAGCTAACGCCGCTTCTTTATGTATTTTTCGACAAGAAAGGCAACCACAGCCAAAATCAGCAGCCAGGTGTGCTCAGCAAGAAAGCCGATAGCTTGACCGGCGGCTTTGAAAAGAAAGCTCACAATTGACCCAATAAGACCTGGCAGAGCTGATGCAACCTTTGAGCCAATATCTTTCAGACCTTTTCCCAACACTTTACCGGTGGCTCTCAAAGCGTTTGTAATAGCCCCAATGACAGCACCAATTGTGACACCGGCAGCAAGAACGATAGCTGTAACGGTCACACCATATTTTTTGAATATCTCCTTTACCCTCTCACGAAGTGGAAGCGCTCTTTCTCTTTCATCAATCTGCGTTCTTAAACGACCAAGCTCCTCTTGTCTTTCCGCCACTCTTCCTTCGGCAGCTTGTTTATCATAAGGTGAGGCGTCTTCATTGTCGATAACTGCCTGATCTTCCTCGTTTTGGCGCTGCAGCTCGGCTTCTTGCTCTTTCAGCTCATCCAACGTTCTTGTGTCGTTGAGCCTCGCTTCCATTGTGTTTCTTTCGCTCTCTTTGGCGGCCAGGCTTGCTCTAAGTTGGTTGACCCTGGTTTGTTCTTTGGCTTTGGTTTTAGCTTGTTTCTCGAGAGCCGACACCTCTTTTTTTGCGTTTTCAAAATCCTTTTGATAATTTTTTTTCAGTTGCTGCAGTCTCCGCAGTTCTGATTCACTTTCAACGTTTGACCCCAGTTGATCAATACTGGCTTGATTTCGCTCGATTCTTATTCTAAGATCTTGCACTTCTTGGGCGGCTTTTTCTCTTTCAGAGGCGAGTTTTTCTGCATCTCTGAGTTGTTTTTCAGCTTCTCTTAATCTCTGCCGGTTTTCTCTTATTTCATCATTGTCTTGAGCAATCAGAGATTCAGCTTCTGGACCAACGGATGTTTTGAACTTGTCTGTGAATTTTTTGTAAAGACCTTTCCCATCTTTTTTTAAAATTTCAGTCTCGCCACCTTTTGTTCAAATGAAACGATTGTAGTCTCATTGCCAGGCCTTTTGCTGAAACCGATTGGGCCTAATTTCCCGAAGTCAACTCTTGGAAACCTCCTTTTAATGAAATCTCTTGCTCTTTCAAGATAAGCTGGTTTTTCATCTTGATCAATAAAGCCCGTCAACAAAGGGATTTCTTCATCAAATGATGTTTCTGGAAGTCCGCTCTGTTCGTGCTGCATAGTTTGCATTTCATGTTTTTCACCACCATGGTAGGGGGTGGACACCGTGCCAGGTCGAAATGGCTGGGTTCTGTTGGCCTCTTGTTCATCATCATCATCGTCATCATCATCGTGGTCAAGTCTGTGGTCAAGATCTGGTTGGTCCATACCAAATTCGCCACCTTCTGCCATCGCGTGATTTTATATTTACAATTGAAATTTTAATTGAACATTTTTATATTTCTTACAATAATGGACGGTGTACAAGAAAACCTTCGACCAACACGTAGTGAGAAAACTCTCGGCGCTCTAAAAGCGGAGCGCACGGTGAAACGCATCACTTTCAAGAGCACAGAAGCCAATCCGAAGGATACGCTTTATGTTTCGGTGCCCAAGCTGAATGAAAACGAGGTCATTGTTCCCGGCTCACTTGCGCTGCGCTTCAACATCGATTTGAGCGGAGGCCATGCCAACAACTTTCTTGTTGACAATGTTGGTCGGGCGCTAGTTGACGAACTTGCTGTGAAGTACTCTGGCACCATAGTGCAGGAAACAGTTTGTTACGACATTTACAAGATATTCGAGGACCTATTCCTATCGCAGGAGGAGCGCGACAACATGCTGCAAGATGGAATCCAGAGTGAGGATCTCAACAAAATTCGCTCAAACGCGGGTGACAAGAAGACCTCTGGCGTCGATGCAGAGAAAAAACTGAACGGGATTTAGGGAACCAAATACAGGATCCGCCTTGACCACCAGATTTTGAACGACCACGGGACCTTTTATCCGCAGGCTCTATACAACGATCTTATGTTCGAACTGTTACTTGCTCCAGCCTCTCAGGTCGTCAGAGGCACAGACCCCTCGAAGCTGAAATACAAGCTCACAAACATCCAGCTGGAGTACGAGATGATAAGAAGCAAAACACTGGCAGATGAAGCCTTCAGCGCGTACTCAAATGGCAAAGAATTTGCATATGACCACATTCAGCGTGAAAAAGTGGTTATGTTTTCAAAAGGCACTGACACAAGGCTGAATCTCAGAGTTAACCCGCAGAGAAGGTCCCTCAAAGGCATCTTGCTACTGTTTGTCGAGCCCTATGTTGCTGGCGCAAGGCAGGCAGAGACTTACTTAAACCCAGACCTGACGAAAGTCAGTGTCACAACAAACGGCTCGCCCAACAGGCTGTACAACAACGGACTTGAAGGAATTGATGTCTGGGAGGAGGTCAAACGCTTCTTTCTCAAGGCCAAAAACAAAACGCAGCACATGAATGCAACAAAGTTTTATACAGAAAACAAGTTCGGGCTTATGATCGATATGCGTTCCATGGCTGACCACTCGATGCACGGAAGCGGCACGCGACTTGTAAACACAAAGGACGGGGTACAGCTGGAGCTCGAGAGGAATGCAAGCGGCTCGGGCAATGTGAACTGCAACATTTACGTAATCAGCGACGCGCAGATGAACATAATTGGAAGGCAATTAGAATCTGTGCAGTACTAATAGAAATGGATCCGAGCAAGATACCCTTTAACGCTCTGATTGTCGGCCCGACGAATTCAGGCAAATCTAGGTTTGTGGTGGACCAGATCTACGGCCCTTTCCGAGGCAAGTTCGACTACATTGTGCTTATCTGCCCAACATTCGCGCACAACAAGACCTACCACCGAATTGGTGAAAATGACCCAAGAATGTTTGTGATAAAATGCAAGCAGCACGAGGTGGAAAGTTTTTTGAAGGTCGTGAGCTGGCTGTTTGAGGGCACCAACACGCTCATAATACTCGATGACTGTGCAGCCTCCAAAGATGGGAAAGGGCGCACAGGCCAGCTGGTGAATCTTGGCTTTTCCGCTCGACATATCGGAATCAGCGTTTGGGTGCTTACCCAGAAGATAACCAGCATCACACCTTCCTTCCGGGAAAACGTGGCGGCTATCGTTCTATTTTACACTCCCTCGGCCAAAACCACGAAGGCGATCTTTGATGATTACGCCGGCGAACTCTCCCACGATGAGTACAAAGATCTGATTTCAAAGCTAAAAGAGCGGAAGTTCTCTTATCTCGTGTTCTCGCTTCACAATGAGTGAACAAGAGTTGTGCGCAGAACTTACGAACTTTAACCTGGACCTACTGGAAGCCGAGCCGTCAAGCGGGCCAGCTGGTAGTATTTTGCCAGACTTAACAAGTTTAACCGTTCCCGGACCTGACATTCCTGCTCTTCGTGAGCAGCTGAACGTGCTTGTATCTACAGGCAAAGCCAAAGAGGCCATCGGAGTGCAGTTAACACATGAACAGGTAAAGCGCCTGAGCGACAAAGATGTTGAGAAATACATCAAAAGGTACGAGACCTACGTGGGCTCCAAGACAACAGAAAGTTTGATCGACAGCTGCATTTTTCTTGTAACCAAAGCGGTCGGAATGGCCGTTGACATCAAAGACATCGACGCTTATCAAAAAGAACTCAGAAACGACTACATCATCAACCAAGAGCTCTCCAATCTGGCCGGCAACCTTGCTTTTAAGTGCGGCCGTTTTCTTGCTCTGGCCAACGCGGCGCTGATCACAACAAAACACATTGATTTTAACTCGCATTTGGATAGAAAGGATGAAGCAAAATTAGAAGAAATTTCTCAGCATACCTCACCAACTGCTGAACACTTGCAGACAAATTCTGAGTAATTGCATAATAATTTTATTTGCTTAACATATACGCTTCGTTTCAAAATGTCAACCGAACAATACGAGAGTGCAAATTCACAGGGCGAGACCCAGACAGCACATTCGCAGGTCGATATCACACAGCAAGCAACAACTCCAACTACAACTACAACCCTGCAGCGTGCAAAAAATCTCAAGCGTGTGGCTGCTGGCAAATTGGTTGCTGAAAGAACGCGGCGTGCCCACGAACAACAGAAAAAAGCAGCAGCTGAGGCTGCTATTATAATCGCAAACAACAAGGCAAAGGCAGCTGCCCCGGCCCCTGAGCCAGACCCGCCTATTGCAGACGAAACACCAAAGAGTACCGGAGAAAAAAATAGCAGTCTAAGCACCACCCAATGGCTTGCTGTTACCAGCTTAGTCGTTTCACTGATCGGGATTTATTACAAAAGCGAAGAGCTCAAGGCCGCATTCAGCAAAAAGGCACCTGAGCCCGTACGTGTTGAGCCACAACCTGTTCGCGCAACACAGCCCAGAGGTGTAAAACATTTGGATTGAATATTTACGAATTAATATTATACGTGCCTCCTTATACCATGAAAAAAGTTGACGTTCCCCAAGTTCTTATTTCAACCGCGGCCATTTTTGGTATCGGATTGATATGGTACGACTTCAACGTGAAGGTTTTTAATACTGTCCGCGATCTTTTGAATGCTACATTATCAGAAGAGACAAATTAATTTTTATTTAAACTTTTGTATGTTTCCATTTCTATACTTGCAAAAAATGTCAGACAACAAGCTTGTTAAAACCATCATGGATGCTGCTACTATCACTGGTTTGGCCGCCGGCATCGGCTGGGTCGCAAAAAAGGTTGTAAAAGAGAATTTTACTTCTGACCCCAGCAGCAGTGCGATGAACTACGTGAAGTTCACCGCCGTCATGGCGGGGAGCATTGCGCTCAAACAGTACCTCGAGGACCAAAAAATCCTTCCCACCAGCGTCTGAAATTTATGATTTGAAAAAAACTCTGCTCTGATATATAACACAATGGCAAGTATCGCGATTATGGCTGGTGGGGCTGTGTTGAATGCTGAGGCTTTTATCGGTGGCAATTATCTTGCGAGGGCACTTGGCGGAGGTGACAAAGCTGCACTTGATGAAAAAGTGCGACATGATAAAGTTCTCGAGGCGTATCAAGCGGCCTACGCCAAATACTCCCGTGACCGCACCAAACTTCTCGACTGGATTGCGACTAATACGCAAATAAACGCGGAGGCCAAGCAGAACTTCACCAACACTGACTACGCCTTCAAACTGTACAACCAGGCGCACCCTGACAAACAAATGATACCCCCCAAAGAGCCCAAGTTCTCAGATTTCTATCAACCAAGCGAGCAGCAGAAAAATGGTGAACTCATGTTCGTGGGCGCCGCGGCTCTTGCTTTGGGCTACGCTGCCTTCCGTTTCCTTTAAACTTTTTTACTCCTTACTTATATTACACGATTGATGCCAAACTCGCAAAGATATACTACAGCCCTGGGGGCTACTGGAAAGGTATTGCAGCGATCAAAAAATTATCCGAAGCCGCCAAGGTACCAGAAGAAGCCACAAAAAAGTGGCTGTTCAAGCAAGCACTCTGGCAGATCTTCCTCCCCGCACCCAAGCGCATTCCTCGGCCGAAATTCGGTGTGCCTACACCCAACGCGGTCCACCAGGCGGATCTTCTTTTTCTGCCGCATGACAAACTGCCCCGCGGGCGCAAAGTTTTTAAATATGCCCTCACCGTTGTCGATGTAGCCAGCCGCTACAAAGAGGCTGAACCCTTGACCTCGAAAAACTCTGATGAAGTTGCCCTGGCTTTTAAGAGAATTTACAATCGTGCGCCTCTGAAATGGCCTCAACTGCTGCAGGTTGACTTTGGGCGCGAATTCATGGGCGCTGTTTCAAAAGAAATGGAAAATCACAAAACGTACATTCGGCGCGGGCGAGTTGACATTCACCGTGACCAGGCCATTGTTGAACGTTTCAACCGCACCCTGGCTGAGCGCCTGTTCGGGCACCAGTACGCCGTTGAAATGTGCCTGCCTGAGGGCCAGAGGTCCACGGCGTGGGTAAAAAGGCTTCCTGAAGTTGTGGCCGCTCTGAACAACGAGGTAACAAGCCTTACCGGCCAGAAACCCGCCGTTGCCATCAGAGAAAAAAATGTTTATGCAAAGCCATCGACACCTTATTTGAGGCCTGTTGGGGAAAGGGAAAAAAAGCTCCCCTCTCTTGTGAATGTTAGGTATTTGTACCAACCTGGCGAGCTTGAAGGTGGTGTGAAAAGAGCCACTGATCCAATCTGGTCTTTGAAAGTTTATAACATTGAACGATCTTTTACCAAACCGAATCAGCCCGTTCTCTACTATTTACACAACGGGCCCAAGCGCGGCTTCGTGCGTGAAGAACTGCTGGTTGTGAATACTTAGTGAAGTGAATACTTCACTAAGTATTCACTGGTTGTGCCTCCAAACACTGCTCTTCCACCGGCTAACGTGAACTAAAGGTGAAATTCGATTGGTTCGGTGTGTATCCCGTCGGGCAGCACCCATCGTTTGTCATAATAAGCACTCAACCCCAGCTTCTGCTGCTCGTAAGTGACCATATTTCCATCCCGCATCCTGAAACCTCTGTTTGTTGCCATATCCTTGCTGCCTTCCAACGCTTCCTTGAAACGCTGCCAGGTTATCTCGTTTTGCTTCTTTGACATCCCCTTTGTGCTGAACTTCTTTTTTTCGCCCTGGTCGTCAATAAAATAGCATTTTGAGCAGAGTGCAATCATCCGTTTGCCCTCACACTCCAGCTTAAACAGACCCGGCGTTCGACCGCTCCACTTGTCCCAAGCCAGCCACTGCTTTTTTTGCGCCTCGAATTCTGGTTTCAGCTCCGGACGAACAATGTCCTCGAGTTTCTTACCAGAGATGGCTATGTAGTTGCTGTCCGTATCCATCTGGATCAGCTCGAAATCTCTTCTGTCAAAATACATGTCAAGGAAGTCGTAATAGAATTCCAACATACGCAGCTTTGCCAGCTGATAGACAGCGATTCCAACCTGAAATGGGCGTCTGATTGTGATCCGCGGCTTCCGGCTTTCCAACTCATACGCCTGCCCTATCTCGTCAAGATCTGAGAAGTACGCGCTTCGCAGGGCTCTGTCGACTACCTTCTCGTCTTTAGTGTAAATGATGTTTGTTTGCCGCTCCAAGGCTTCGATGAGCTTCCCGTACCCGCTGTTTCCCAGAAGTTTGAACACCTCGGCCAGCAGAGACTTGCTTTTTTCCACGTCTCCTGTCCGGCGAGCCTCTGTAACTTGCTCCACGAACCAGGGAAAGATCTTGGCCGGTTTGTAGTCAATTGTCCGATAAACCTTTGTAATTTCCGCTCCGTGTTTTACATACCAGAGCAGCAGAGGGGCGTACACCAACATCCTCTTTGCAGACAAAACTCCCATAAGTTTCCTATCATCTCCGCGCTTTCTGCCTGTATCCCGCAAGTATTTGAGCATATGCTCGGGACAACTTCAACCGGCACCACTTTGTTGTAGAAGAACGGACACATTTCCTCGAACTTTGGGTGCAAGTGCTTCGGAATCTCTACATCTACTTCGGCAAACCCGAACCAGCTTCCTTCTTTGAGCCTGTGCGTTAGTACAGCAGCCCCCTCTGTTTGGTACTCGTCTGTGTAGTGAACGACCCTTTCCTTTCCGCAAGGCATTTGAGCATGGTTGAAAGATAGAGGGCGTTGGCATCGTAACCGAGGATATTTTTGCAGAGACGGGGTTCCGCTATTTGATGTGACCTTATCCCTGTAACATCAACTTCGTGGAGCCTTGTGAAAACGAGGCTAGGACCTCCGACAACAGCTTCTTTCAGCATATCATAAGCTTCTTTGCCTGGGCTGTAAAGCTCCGCATTCCGCTCAACAGCTCCCTTGAGTAAGTAATGTAAACTCACGCCTGGGACGCTGACAGCATCTTTCAGGATGTCGATTCCCTTCTCAGTGTAGAAGTTTCTCATTTTTTGTAAAGCCTCGAGGCCGGGAGCCACATCTAGATTATTGTAGGAACGCAGCCAGTCTGCGAAGGTTTGCATGCCGTTTTCACGAAACAGACTCTTACACCCCTCCCATTCTTCTCGTGTTAGAACGTACTCACCCTTAAGCTTCGAATACCACTCCTCATATTCCGGGAGCATTGGGTAATCCAGCTTTTCGGGTCTGTAAACCACTCGTATGGAAACCATGCTTTCACTGTCTTGCATTCGTAGGCTTTCACCCATTTCTCGTAGCTGGTCCCCGGGCCAAGGTAGTTAATGATGTCAAGGAAACGGAAGCCACAAGTGAGCAAGAACATTATTTTGTTTCCGTTCTTTGCCACTCTAACCTTGCTGGTTGTGCCAGCAAGGTGCTCTACAAAGTGCTTTTTGATCAGATTCAGATTGAACCCGGTGACAGGGACCTGGTCGCACCATTCTTCTATTTTTTGCCTCTGGGCTTTTGGGAGCAGGTTGGCGTCTGCTGGCATAAATTCCGCTCTTACTTGGGTCCGGATGTTTTTACCGCGCCTCTCCAGCTCTTCCATAAACTTGCGGACCAGCTCTGCTGGATCTCTTTTGGGTAGGCTCTCTTTCAAGAGTGTCACCGATGCTCACCGAGATTGGCACGTGCGCGTTCTCGATAGTGAGATTGTCTGTCGGCTCCTTTCGCTTATTATTGTCACCGTACGCCTCAAAATCGTACAAGATAGCGTGAGGGTAGCTTTTTGTTTGGCTTCGTGGTACGTCATCAGAGATTTCCCCAACTTCGCAGGCCCAAGCCTCAATCACGCGGTAGCCGGCCTTTCAGAGATAATATGTTCGTCTCTTTGTGGCTTTGTAAAGGTCTTCGCGCGTTTTGTCGCCGCGGTCAATGATTCTGTCACGATCATATGGATAACATTTTTTGCATCCGTGCCATTGGCAGCCGTGATATTGAAACACTATCTTTTTCTCAGGGTTGTATCCGTCAACTGGCGCGCGCTCTATCCAACGCTCGCCTCCATGCCCAGACATTGCGTGGTGAATGCGGATTTTCCAGCGCTTGGCTACGTGCTCAAGCCACCGAAGTGATTCTTTGGAAGCTTGATGCTTTGGGTAAAATGCTTTTTCGAAAGCTGTCTGCGGTGCTTCGACCTTTTCACCTGGGCAATCTATTACCGTTTTCCCTTGGGCACACCTTTCTGCATGACGTTGAAGGTTGCAAGCCTTTGTGAATCTAGCGTTGCAATGTACGCATGCATAAGTTTTCGCCAACTTTTCAATATCTTTTATTAAGAACGCGTGCTCCCCCAAAATACCAATTGTCATAATATTTTTTAACTGTGCCGCAGGGTTTCTTGTGAGATGCCATACCACTTCAGTACCTACACGCTCGGGCACATAAACCCTGATGCCAAGCCAACCAGAGAAAGCAGTGCCCTTATTCAGATGCGTTTCTACCTTTTCTAATTCGTCCAGCGAGGTTTTTGAACAGTTCGTCGGCATATTCCTGAGCTTGAAGAAACTCTTGGCGAGACCTTGTGCTACTTTTGTGCTTCGATCTGGCCTAGCTCGTCTGTGTACAGCAATGCAACGCCATAGACACAAGTTATCTCGATACGTATCTAGTGCCACCATTGCATGACTCCCGCGCGCAAGGTTGCGCAGCCAGTCTGGTAAGGGGCCTGTAAGCATCAGTAGTTGACGGTCAAGCACAACCTTTACATCAACATTGAAGTGGCTTACGAACTCCCACTTTGTGGATGGTCTTTTGATACTATCTGAATCCAGGCGTTTAGTCTCCTTCTCACTTAACCATTTCTCCGCTTCTGCAAATGTGTTCATCGAAAGGGAGCCTTGGTTGGTGTAGTAGATAATTTCCGTGCCGTCTTCAATGTTGCGCAACTTATATGAGTAAACGTGCCTGATATAAAATGCTGTCTGCACTTTCTCTCTGATTTTTTCCATAAATTTTGGTGTGAGGTCTTCATTAAGATCTTTGATGAAGCGCCACCTCTTGTAACGCCGCCCTTTGCTCTCTACACCCTCAAATCTTGCGACATCATACAAATTCAGAATCTCATTCTGGTAGTCTGTCACATTTCTGATGTTCTGGGGTGGAAAGGGATCAAATCGTCTCAGAAGTTCTTGCCTTCTGTTTCTGTTTCGGGGAGGAGCTATTGGTTGGAAAGGTTTAGGACGTAAAGGGGGTCGTAAACGCTTCTGTGTTTCTTCTGAAATTGGTTCATCTAGCACATTCTGAATAATCTTTTGAACCGCAGGCATGTTTTCAGGCAGTAATTGCAATAAATAGCGCAACTCTGCTGGGTCTATTTTCGCAAGTTCTTCTTCCAAAGCTTCAAAGTCGATGTCGTCCATTGTATACAATGATAGAAAATTTTTGTTGAAAATTTATTAATATAATCTAAGGTGGTTATTCTCTAATTGAGAAAACTTTTCTAATATAATGTGAGGTGTCAATTCACTAATTGCTTGTGCTTTATAGGAGCGCATTTTTTTCTTCGACAACCAATTTTTCGACAAATACCAAGCAAAAAGGTAGCCGAAAATGTGGTAGCCCTGACTGAAAATACACTCTCATAAATGACCCCTCTACTTGTAGTAGTAAAGTCGGAGTTCAACGAATACTATCTTTGGGTTGACTTGGGAAATGTGTAAACGTGTGGTAAGCTCGAAGCAAAAGATGAACCACGCGAGCTTTGTGAGCGGGGTTTAGCTTTTGCTTTTGGTTAACAGACGTTTACAAACCTCCCAATTCCGGCCCCAACCAAAAGTGGTATTCGTTGAACTCCGACTTTACTACTAGCGTAGTCCAGTGTAGACCAGTTTAGTATAATTTAGTCCAGTGTAGTCCAGTGCAGGCAAGTCTAGTCCAGTGTAGTCTAGTGTAGTCAAGTGTAGTCCAGTGTAGTCTAGTGTAGTCCAGTGTAGTCAAGTGTAGTCCAGTGTAGTCCTGTGTAGGCAAGTGTACTCCAGTGTAGTAAAGTGTAGTCAAGTGTAGTACAGTGTAGTCCAGTATCGGCAAGTGTAGTCCAGTGTAGTCCAGTGTAGTCAAGTGTAGTCCAGTGTAGTCTAGTGTAGTCCAGTGTAGTCCAGTGCAGTCGAGTGTAGTCCTGTGTAGGCAAGTGTACTCCAGTGTAGTAAAGTGTAGTCAAGTGAAGTCCAGTGTACTCTAGTGTAGTCCAGTGTAGTCCAGTGTAGTCCAGTGTAGTGCAGTGTAGTCAAGTGTAGTCAAGTATAGTCCAGTGCAATCCAGTGTAGTCCAGCGTAGTCCAGTGTAGTCCAGTGTAGTCCAGTGTAGTCCAGTGTACTCAAGTGTAGTCCAGTGTAGTCCAGTATAGTGTAGTTCAGAGTAGTCAAGTGTAGTCAAGTGTAGTAAAATGTAGTCCAGTGTAGTCTAGTGTAGTCGAGTGTAGTCAATTGTAGTCCATTTTAGTCCAGTGTAGTGCAGGGTAGTCCAGTGTAGTCCAGTATAGTCCAGTGTAGTCAAGTGTAGTCCAGTGTACTCAACTGTAGTCCAGTGTTGTCCAGTGTAGTCCAGTGTAGTCCAGTGTAGTAAAGAGTAGTCAAGTGTAGTCCAGTGTAGCCAATTGTAGTCCAGTCTAGTCTAGTTTAGTCGAGTGTAGTCAAGTGTAGTCCATTTTAGTCCAGTGTAGTGCAGTGTAGTCCAGCGTAGTCAAGTGTAGTCAAGTGTAGTCACGTGTAGTCTAGTGTAGTCAAGTTTAGTCCATTTTTGTCCAGTGTAGTCCAGTGTAGTCCAGTTGTAGTGAAGTATAGTCCAGTATAGTCCAGTGTAGTCCAGTGTAGTCAAGTGTAGTCCAGTGTAGTCTAGTGTAGTCCAGTGTAGTCCAGTGTAGTCCAGTGTAGTCCAGTGTAGTCCAGTGTAGTCCAGTGTAGTCTAGTGAAGTCAAGTGAAGTCCAGTGTAGTCTAGTGTAGTCCAGTGTAGTCCAGTGTAGTCCAGTGTAGTGCAGTGTAGTCAAGTGTAGTCAAGTATAGTCCAGTGTAATACAGTGTAGTCCAGCGTAGTCAAGTTTAGTCCAGTGTAGTCCAGTGTAGTCCAGTGTAATCCAGTGTACACAAGTGTAGTCCAGTGTAGTCCATTGTAGTCCAGTGTAGTCAAGTGTAGTCAAGTGTAGTCCAGTGTAGTCAAGTGTAGTACAGCTAGTGTAGTCCAGTGTAGTCCAGTGTAGTGAAGCGTAGTCCATTGTAGTCAAGTGTAGTCCAGTGTAGTCAAGTGTAGTCCAGTGTAGTCCAGTGTAGTCCAGTGTAGTCCAGTGTAGTCCAGTGTAGTCCAGTGTAATCAAGCGTAGTCCAGTGTAGTCAAGTGTAGTCCAGTGCAGTCCAGTGAAGTCCAGTGTAGTCCAGTGTAGTCCAGTGTAGTCTGTGTAGTCCAGTGTAGTCCAGTGTAGTCAAGTGTTGTCAAGAGTACTCCATTGTAGTCACGTGTAGTCCAGTGTAGTCCAGTGTTTTCCAGTGTAGTCAAGTGAAGTCCAGTTTAGTGCACTGTAGTCCAGTGTAGTAAAGTGTAGTCCAGTGTAGTCCAGTGTAGTCAACATTAGTCCATTGTAGTCCAGTGTAGTTAAGTGCAGTCCAGTGAAGTCCAGTGTAGTCCAGTGTACTTCCGTGTAGTCTAGTGTATTCCAGTGTAGTCTAGTGCAGTCGGTGTAGTCCAGTGTAGGCAAGTGTACTCCAGTGTAGTCCAGTGTAGGCCAGTGTAGTCAAGGGTAGTCCAGTGTAGTCAAGTATAGTCCAGTGTAGTCAAGTGTAGTCCAGTGTAGTCTAGTGTAGTCCAGTGTAGTCCTGTATATAGCAGTGTAGTCCAGTGTAGTCCAGTGTAGTCCAGTGTAGTCCAGTGTAGTGAAGCGTAGTCCAGTGCAGTCCAGTGTAGTCCAATGTAGTCCATTGTAGTCCAGTGTAGTCAAGTGTATTCCAGTGTAGTCAAGTGTAGTCAAGTGTACTCCAGTGTAGTCAAGTGTAGTGCAGTGTAGTCAAGTGTAGTCAAGTGTAGTCCAGTGTAGTCCAGTGTAGTGATTTGTACTCCAGTTTAGTTCAGTATAGTCCAGTGCAGTCAAGTCTAGTCCAGTGTTGTCAACTGTAGTCTAGTGTAGTCAAGTTTTGTCCAGTGTAGTCCAGTGTAGTTAAGTGAGGTCCATTATAGTCAAGTGTAGTCAAGTGTAGTCCAGTGTAGTCCAGTGTAGTCAAGTGTAGTCCAGTGTAGTCTAGTGTAGTCACGTGTAGTCCAGTATAGTCAAGTGTAGTCCAGTGTAGTCGAGTGTAGTGCAGTGTAGTCAAGTGTAGTCCAGTGTAGTCGTGTGTTCTATTGTAGTCCTGTTTAGTCTAGTGTATTCCCGTGAAGTCCACTGTAGTCCAGCGTTGTCCAGTGTAGTCCATTGTACTCCGATGTAGTCAAGTGTAGTGCAGTGTTGTCCAGTGTAGTCCAGTGTAGTCCATTGTAGTCCAGTTTAGTGCAGAATAGTCCAGTGCAGTCAAGTCTTGTCCAGTGCTTTCAAGTGTAGTCTAGTGTAGTCAAGTGTAGTCTAGTGTAGGCAAGTGTGGTCCAGTGTAGTCAAGGGTAGTCCAGTGTAGTCAAGTGTAGTCCAGTGTAGTCTAGTGTAGTCCAGTTTAGTTCAGTGTAGTACAGTGTAGTCCAGTGTAGTCAATTGTAGTCCAGTTTAGTCCAGTATAGTCCAAGGCAGTCAAGTCTAGTCCAATGTTGTCAAGTGTAGTCTAGTGTAGTCAAGTTTTGTCCAGTGTAGTCCAGTGTAGTCAAGTGAGGTCCAGTATAGTCAAGTGTAGTCCAGTGTAGTCCAGTGTAGTCCAGTGTAGTCAAGTGTAGTCCAGTGTAGTCAAGTGTAGTCAAGCGTAGTCCATTGTAGTCCAATGTAGTCAATAGTAGTCCAGTTTAGTCCAGTATAGTCCAGTTCAGTCAAGTGTAGTCCTGTGTTTTCAAGTGTAGTCTAGTGTATTCAAGTTTAGGCCAGTGTAGTCCAGTGTAGTCCAGAGTAGTAGAGTGTAGGGTAGTGTAGTCCGGTGTAGTACAGTGTAGGGTTGTGTAGTCCAGTGTAGTACAGTCTAGTACAGTGTAGGGTAGTGTAGTCCAGTGTAGTCCAATGTAGTCAAGTGTAGTCAAGTGTAGTCAAGTGTAGTCTAGTGTAGTCAAGTTTAGTCCAGTGTAGTCCAGTGTAGTAAAGAGTAGTACAGTTTTGGGTAGTGTAGTCCGGTGTAGTCAAGTGTAGTACAGTGTAGTCCAGTGTAGTCCAGTGTAGTCTAGTGTAGCACAGTGTAGTACAGTGTAGGCTAGTGTAATCCAGTGTAGGCTAGTTTAATCCAGTGTAGTCCAGTGTAGTACAGTGTAGGCTAGTGTAATCCAGTGTAGTCCAGTGTAGTACAGTGCAGGGGAGTGTAGTCCAGTGTAGTCCAGTGTAGTCCAGTGTTGTCCAGTGTAGGGTGGTGTATTCCAGTGTAGTAGAGTGTAGGGTAGTGTAGGGTAGTGTAGTCCAGTGTAGTCCACTGTAGTCCAGTGTAGTCAAGTGTAGGGTAGTGGAGTCCAGTGTAGTCCAGTGTAGGGTAGTGTAGTCTTTGTAGTCCAGTGTAGTCACAGTGTAGTCTAGTGTAGTCCAGTGTAGTCAAGTGTAGGCAAGTGTAGTCCAGTGTAGCCCAGTGTAGTCCAGTGTAGTCAAGGGTAGTCCATTGTAGTAAAGTGTAGTCCAGTGTACTCAAGTGTAGTCCAGTGTAATCTAGTGTAGTCCAGTGTAGTCCAGTGTAGTACAATGTAGTCCAGTGTAGTCTAGTGTAGTCCAGTTTAGTCTAGTGTAGTGAAGTGTAGTAAAGTGTAGTCCAGTGTAGTCAAGTGTAGTCAATTGTAGTCCAGTTTAGTCCTGTGTAGTCTAGTGTAGTCCAGTGTAGTCAAGTGTAGTCCAGTGTAGTCTAGTGTAGTCACGTGTAGTCCAGTATAGTCAAGTGTAGTCCAGTGTAGTCGAGTGTAGTCCAGTGTAGTCTAGTGTGTTCTAGTGTAGTCCTGTTTAGTCTAGTGTAGTCCCGTGAAGTCCACTGTAGTCCAGCGTTGTCAAGTGTAGTCCATTGTAGTCCGGTGTAGTCAAGTGTAGTGCAGTGTTGTCCAGTGTAGTCCAGTGTAGTCCATTGTAGTCCAGTGTAGTCAAGTGTAGTCCAGTGTAGTCTAGTGTAGTCTAGTGTAGTCCACTGTAGTTCAGTGTAGTCAAGTGTAGGCCAGTGTAGTGTAGTGTAGTCCAGTGTAGTCAAGTGTAGTCTAGTGTAATCAAGTGTAGTCCAGTATAGTCCAGTGTAGTCAAGGGTAGTCCAGTGTAGTCAAGTGTAGTCCAGTGTAGTCCAGTGTAGTCCAGTGTAGTGAAGTGTAGTCCAGTGTAGTCAAGTGTAGTCAAGTGTAGTCCAGTGAAGTCAAGCGTAGTCCAGTGTAATGCAGTGTAGTCTAGTGTAGTCCAGTGTAGTCCAGTGTAGTCCAGTGTAGTCAAGTGTAGTCCAGTACAGTCAACTGTTGTCCAGTGTAGTCCAGTGTGGTCTAGTGTAGTCAAGTGTAGTCCAGTGTAGTCAAGTGTAGTCAAGTGTAGTCCAGTGTAGTTCAGTGTAGTCCAGTTTAGTACAGTGTAGGGTAGTGGAGTCCAGTGTAGTCCAGTGTAGTCCCAGTGTAGTCCAGTGTAGTCCAGTGTAGTCAATTGTAGTCAAGTTTAGTCCAGTATAGTCCAAGGCAGTCAAGTCTAGTCCAGTGTTGTCAAGTGTAGTCTAGTGTAGTCAAGTTTTGTCCAGTGTAGTCCAGTGTAGTCAAGTGAGGTCCAGTATAGTCAAGTGTAGTCCAGTGTAGTCCAGTGTAGTCCAGTGTAGTCAAGTGTAGTCCAGTGTAGTCGAATGTAGTCAAGCGTAGTCCAGTGTAGTCTAATGTAGTCAATTGTAGTCCAGTTTAGTCCAGTATAGTCCAGTTCAGTCAAGTGTAGTCCTGTGTTTTCAAGTGTAGTCTAGTGTATTCAAGTTTAGTCCAGTGTAGTCCAGAGTAGTAGAGTGTAGGGTAGTGTAGTCCGGTGTAGTACAGTGTAGGGTTGTGTAGTCCAGTGTAGTACAGTCTAGTACAGTGTAGGGTAGTGTAGTCCAGTGTAGTCCAATGTAGTCAAGTGTAGTCCAGTGTAGTCAAGTGTAGTCTAGTGTAGTCAAGTTTAGTCCAGTGTGGTCCAGTGTACTAAAGTGTAGTACAGTTTTGGGTAGTGTAGTCCGGTGTAGTCAAGTGTAGTACAGTGTAGTCCAGTGTAGTCCAGTGTAGTCTAGTGTAGCACAGTGTAGTACAGTGTAGGCTAGTGTAATCCAGTGTAGGCTAGTTTAATCCAGTGTAGTCCAGTGTAGGCTAGTGTAATCCAGTGTAGTCCAGTGTAGTACAGTGCAGGGGAGTGTAGTCCAGTGTAGTCCAGTGTAGTCCAGTGTAGTCCAGTGTAGTCCAGTGTAGTCCAGTGTTGTCCAGTGTAGGGTGTATTCCAGTGTAGTATAGTGTAGGGTAGTGTAGTCCAGTGTAGTCAAGTGTATTCCAGTGTAGTCCACTGTAGTCCAGTGTAGTTCAGTGTAGTCCAGTGTAGTACAGTGTAGGGTAGTGTAGTCCAGTGTAGTCCAGTGTAGTCCAGTGTAGTCCCAGTGTAGTCTAGTGTAGTCCAGTGTAGTCAAGTGTACTCCAGTGTAGTCAAGTGTAGTCTAGTGTAGTCCAGTGTAGTCAAGGGTAGTCCAGTGTAGTCAAGTGTAGTCCAGTGTAGTCAAGTGTAGTCCAGTGTAGTCTAGTGTAGTCCAGTGTAGTCCAGTGTAGTACAGTGTAGTCCAGTGTAGTCTAGTGTAGTCCAGTTTAGTCTAGTGTAGTGAAGTGTAGTAAAGTGTAGGCCAGTGTAGTCAAGTGTAGTCAATTGTAGTCCAGTTTAGTCCTGTGTAGTCTAGTGTAGTCCAGTGTAGTCAAGTGTAGTCCAGTGTAGTCCAGTGTAGTCACGTGTAGTCCAGTATTGTCAAGTGTAGGGTAGTGGAGTCTAGTGTAGTCCAGTGTAGTCCCAGTGTAGTCTAGTGTAGTCCAGTGTAGTCAAGTGTAGTCCACTGTAGTCATGTGTACTCTAGTGTAGGAAAGTGTAGTCCAGTGTAGCCCAGTGTAGTCCAGTGTAGTCAAGGGTAGTCCAGTGTAGTCAAGTGTAGTCCAGTGTAGTCAAGTGTAGTCCAGTGTAGTCCAGTGTAGTACAGTGTAGTCCAGTGTAGTCTAGTGTAGTCCAGTTTAGTCTAGTGTAGTGAAGTGTAGTAAAGTGTAGGCCAGTGTAGTCAAGTGTAGTCATTTGTAGTCCAGTTTAGTCCTGTGTAGTCTAGTGTAGTCCAGTGTAGTCAAGTGTAGTCCAGTGTAGTCTAGTGTAGTCACGTGTAGTCCAGTATAGTCAAGTGTAGTCCAGTGTAGTCGAGTGTAGTGCAGTGTAGTCAAGTGTAGTCCAGTGTAGTCGTGTGTTCTATTGTAGTCCTGTTTAGTCTAGTGTATTCCCGTGAAGTCCACTGTAGTCCAGCGTTGTCCAGTGTAGTCCATTGTACTCCGATGTAGTCAAGTGTAGTGCAGTGTTGTCCAGTGTAGTCCAGTGTAGTCCATTGTAGTCCAGTTTAGTGCAGAATAGTCCAGTGCAGTCAAGTCTTGTCCAGTGCTTTCAAGTGTAGTCTAGTGTAGTCAAGTGTAGTCTAGTGTAGGCAAGTGTGGTCCAGTGTAGTCAAGGGTAGTCCAGTGTAGTCAAGTGTAGTCCAGTGTAGTCTAGTGTAGTCCAGTTTAGTTCAGTGTAGTACAGTGTAGTCCAGTGTAGTCTAGTGTAGTCCAGTTTAGTCCAGTGTAGTCAAGTGTAGTACAGTGTAGTCCAGTGTAGTCAAGTGTAGTCAAGTTTAGTCTAGTGTAGTCAACAGTAGTCCAGTGTAGTCCACTGAAGTCTAGTGTAGTCTACTGTAGTCCAGTGTAGTCTAGTGTAGTGTAGTCCAGTGTAGTTCAGTGTGGTCAAGTGTAGTCCACTGTAGTCCAGTGTAGTCCACTGTAGTCCAGTGTAGTCTAGTGTAGTGTAGTCCAGTGTAGTCCAGTGTAGTCTCATGCAGTCTAGTGTAGTCTACTGTAGTCCAGTGCTGTCCAGTGTGTTCTAGTGTAGTCTAATGTAGTCTAGTGTAGTCTAGTGTAGTCCAGTATAGTCTAGTGTGGTCTAGTGTAGTTCGGTGGAGTTCGTTGTAGTCTAGTGTAGTCTAGTGTAGTCCAGTATAGTCTAGTGTGGTCTAGTGTAGTTCGGTGGAGTTCGTTGTAGTCTAGTGTAGTCTAGTGTAGTCCCGTTTAGTCTGGTCTAGTCCTGTGTAGTGTAGTGTAGTCCAGTATAGTCCAGTGTAGTCTTGTGCAGTCTAGTGAAGTCTAGTGTAGCCCAGTGTAGTCCAGTGTAGTCCACTTTAGTCTAGTGTAGTGTAGTGAAGTCCAGTGTAGTACAGTGTAGTACAGTTTTGGGTAGTGTAGTCCGGTGTAGTCAAGTGTAGTACAGTGTAGTCCAGTGTAGTCCAGTGTAGTCTAGTGTAGTACAGTGTAGAACAGTGTAGGCTAGTGTAATCCAGTGTAGTACAGTGTAGGCTAGTGTAATCCAGTGTAATCCACTGAAGTCTAGTGTAGTACACTGTAGTTCAGTGTAGTCTAGTGTAGTGCAGTCCAGTGTAGTCCAGTGTAGTCTAGTGTAGTCCAGTGTTGTCAAGTGTAGTCCACTTTAGTCCAGTGTAGTCCAGTGTAGTCCAGTGTAGTCTAGTGTAGTGCAGTCCAGTGTAGTCCAGTGTAGTCTCATGTAGTTTACTGTAGTCTAGTGTAGTCCAGTGTAGTCCAGTGTGATCCAGTGTAGTCTAATGTAGTCTAGTGTTGTCCAGTGTAGTCCAGTATTGTCTAGTGTGGTCTGGTGTAGTTCGGTGGAGTTCGTTGTAGTCTAGTGTTGTCTAGTGTAGTCCAGTTTAGTCCGGTGTAGTTCTGTGTAGTGTAGTGTAGCCCAGTATAGTCCAGTGTAGTCTTGTGTAGTCTAGTGAAGTCTAGTGTAGCCCAGTGTAGTCCAGTGTAGTCCACTTTAGTCTAGTGTACTGTAGTGAAGTCCAGTGTAGTCCAGTGTAGTCCAGTGTAGTATGTAGTCTAATGTAGTCTATTTAGTCCAGTGTTGTCCAGTGTAGTCCAGTGTAGTTCAGTGTAGTACAGTGTACTCCTTTGAAGTGCAGTGCAGCCTAATGTTTTCCGGTGTAGTATAGAGTAGTGCAGAGTAGTCCAGTTTAGTCTAGTGTAGTCCAGTGTAGTCCAGTGTAGTCTAATGTAGTCCAGTGTAGTCTAGTGTAGTCTAATGTAGGCCAGTGTCGTCTAGAGTAGTCCAGAGTAGTCCAGAGTAGTCTAGTGTAGTCCAGTGTTGTCCACGGTAGTCCAGTTTAGTGTAATGTAGTCCAGTGTAGTCAGTGATGTCTAGTTTAGTCCAGAGTAGTCTAATGTAGTCCAGTGTATTCCAGTGTAGTGTAATGTAGTCCTGTGTAGTCAGTGTAGCCTAGGGTCGTCAAATGCCGTGCAGTTTAGTCCAGTTTAGTTTGGTGTAGTCTAGTGTAGTCTAGTGTGGACCAGTGTAGTCCAGTGTAGTCCAGTGTAGTGTAGTTTAGTTCGGTGTAGTCTAGTGGAGTCTAGTGTAGTCCAGTGTAATTCAGTGTAGTCTAGTGTAGTCCAGTTTAGTCCAGTGTAGTCTAGTGTATTCTAGTGTTGTGCAGTGTAGTGCAGTGTAGTCCAGTGTAGTCTAGTGTTTTGTAGCGGTAATGTTCAGTCTTTGAGCAATGGGACAATCATCAATTGGAAGCCAGTGTGACGTTTTTACTTTATCCTGGTTGGTCCCTTCATGTTGCAAACATCAGTTACAGATAGGTCAAACACGATTTCCAGTAACTTTGTAATCTTAAGGACCTGATCTTTTGTGAAAAACTCAATTTATTGTCCCCATGTTGGTATCATGTTGGCAGATGTTTAAAGGGTAATCTCACACGCTGTTTTGATGAACCGCTTGTTAATTTGTTGCGAAAAATGTTTAGTATTCACCGAACTTGTCCTTCAGTTAAAGGATTGTTTGTTTGAGTTAGAAATAAAGCTCTTCTGAGTTTTTTACAACATTGAAATATATTATTAAACAATATTAAGTGCGCGACACTTTTGCTTAAAGATGTGCTGTCCAAATTGTCGGAAAAAAAACACATGCACGGTTTATTTGAGATTTTGAACTTTGGCCAATTACAGAGTGAGCCACAGTTCACCACAAAATGACTCCACTACTTTCTGGCAGTTTTGTAAAATTTAACAGAACTAAATATTTTCTGAAAGAAGCAATATGAATCTTTAATTATTAATGGTGTCTTTCAAAGTTTTTTGACCAGGTTGAACACAAACATGGTGAAAGAAGGTACAGCCGAATAAGATTGCAATGTGAAGGTTTTGGACTTTACACAAGTACACAAGTTGTCCACGTTCACTATTGGAAACATTAATATTCCATATAAGTATATCATGGTACTGCTTTGCTATTTCTTGTGTAATTTCGTTTTACTACTCAAGAGTTTCAAATACAGAGAAATCAAAATCTAATGCATTGTCAACTGTGCTGGAACGAAGATCGTTCGCTTTGAGGTATTGCTCTGAAGTATTTCTGTGCACAAATAAAACATACTGTTGACACTGTTGCTTTTATTTTTTCCTGTTAGTATTAGACAAAACAAAATTGGAGAACTATTCGTATAACGTGATGGTCGGTAAAGCCGAAATCAACTTGTTCAAAAACGTTAGACTAAGGAAAAAAATTAAAACAATTTAATCATATTTCCTCTTTGTTGTTTGAACACAGATTTGAAAGTAAGTGCAGCCATTTTGGATCAAAGCAGTGTGTAGCTCTTGGAACTCTAACGTCAGTTGGCTATTGGAGGCAGCTTATTTCAGTTAAGTCTGTCATAGTTGTCATATTTCTCATGTTGTTTACAGTTTAAGTTCAAGAGTGATCAAATCTAGAATTTTGCAATTTTGTTATTTGACGTATTGTTTTGATGTCAGGGTAGCACGAAATTCTTGAAACTAACATCAAGAGAAGTGTATGGCAAGAATTGATATTTGGATTCTGTGACTGGAAGGTTAAAATTTAATTCGTTATCAGTTGGACTGTATTCTGTAATTTTCAGAATACAGTGATACAATGATTCGTCTTAAAAAGGAAATAAGCTCATCTTAATGATATTTCATCTTACTCTCCAGGTTTAATACAAACATTTTGAATGACAGTACCGAAGTCGTTAATGGGGTTGCATCGTATTTATCTTGGAGTTTGGCGCAAGTTGACTACTACTTACTACTTGGTGCTGTTTGTTTGTTTCGCTTATTTTTTGTTTTCCTTTAGTCGTTTATCAATACTGTTTTAGTCAAAGAGTGATCGAAATCTTATGTCTCCTGATTATATCGACTGTCAAGTACCTTGTAAGAAAAATCCATAATATTAAAAAATGGTTATGTATAATTGATATTTCGAGTCCGGAACTCAGAATGTTAACATCCAATTCGTCTTTTCTGGGGATCAGCTTGAAACTGTCGAATGCAGTTGTTCCTTATTTTAAAAGCAAAATCACGCTGTGCTTATGAAGTATCAATAAACTTGAAAAACGAGACTAACAACAGAAAACTGCCTAATGTATTGATTTTTCCTGTTTATTTTTTCTTTTTTCTCCAGGTTCAACACAGACTTGTTAAATGAGATTGCAGCAATTTGGGATCGCAGTGTATAGCTCTTGTTCTCTCAGTAGCTCCAGGCGACTGTTGTAACCATCTCATTTCAGATACGACTAACATAACTTTCTTATTTCTTCCGTCGTTTATCATTTCAATCCAAGAATGATTAAAATCTCATTTCTCGTTGCCATTTCGTTATATTGTTAAGTATCTTAAACAGAGTACCTAGAGATACTGTGCTGATGTATCACCAAATTCTCTAAACAAATTCTGATTGCCAGGATGCGGGACAATCAAAAAGGATAATTTTGATTTCGATCCTGGAACTTAGTATAGGGTTAAGGTCCTTTGCGGGATTGCATTTGTGAAAAAATCAGGTCAGGTCTTCAAAATGCGATACCTCTCTCTTGGAAGAAATGAAAATGAGGTGGTAGGGCGACTTGGGGATTAGATATTATTTATTCTCCTTCAACAGATTGCGAAGTTACTGGATGACACCTGGAAAAGGTGGGGGCGGGGGTGTGGCTGATCAACTTCCGTTTCTGACAGGCATAGATTGAAGCGTAGGGTCGGTCACCTCTTCCCCAGTTTTCTATGCAAAGAGAATCCTGCTCACACGCTAGTGATTGCTGAGATCGCACAAAGCTCATCGCAAGATAATTTATTTATTTCATAAAAGTTTCCATATCGGCTATTAACAACTACCTATAAAACTACAAGATTTATCAACTTCTAGATACGTTATTTGTTAATTTTATTGGGAAATGTTTTACTTCTAAAATATCTCAAAAAAAGTTTAATTTGCTCTTGGACGACGTCTAAAAAGGGCCGGTGGAAGGGTTTGGGTCAGTGAAGGCGTCAAATCACGTTTCACAGAAACGGTCATTTCACAGTTCACGGTTTTTCACGTAATTATGGGTAAAAATTTGTGCACTCGGGCCTGCGGTCCACGCCGTCACGCAAACGCTGATCAGTTTAACGCACTCTGCTACGATTCATGGAATCTGATGGAATTAGATGTTGGATTATGTTTTTCGTGATCAGTCAAATAAAACACAGATCAACATGAAACCATTTACACGTGTTTTGGAGAGTCTCCAGGACCTGTTGGCAGAACAGATGAACCCTCAGATACACTATCAGGGGAATCCGGCTCGTATTGTTCCTCTTCGTGCTCTTCCTCGCTGTCTGGAATCTTTTCGTATTCGCTTGGAGAATTCACGACCTTCCTTTTCCGTTGAAACATCGATTGTTCTCTCAGGCAGCTGCAGGGAACAACAAAACCGTTTAATTATCGGATTATACTAACAAGGGTGAAATAGCCCAATTTCGATATTTTATAAATTCAGCTTAAAACAATAGACATCACTACGAGGCTCCGGGGAATAAACCCCACAAACTCTATAGTTTATTACCCGGAGCCTCGTACTGAGGTCTATTGTTTTAGGCTGAATTTTAATATACCGAAATTGGGCCATTAGGTCTCGCATGAAATGACGTAGCTCACAGAAATTCGAGAAGCGTTTCTGATTGGTTCACACTTGCGCGCGAAAATTCAAAAACAGCAACAACTCAAATAAACAACGCACTACACTTCTCCCCCATCCACCCCTCCCCTACGAATCGACGTCATACACGACAGCTGCATCGTAGGTCTGATCGTAATATTATTCCGTCCCAGCCATTTTTTAAAAGGAAAACTCCCTTGGTTAACAAGTTCCTCATCCACTTCACGGGCTTAATTTCGCTTACAACACTCCTTAAAGTTAACCTCACCAAAAATAACTTGTGAACAAACATCAGCTGGCTCAACTATGGTCTTGCTTGGGAGGGAAAGTATGCCGTGTAAATTTATAAAATCGACCGTTTTAAACAAAGTCATATGTATCACAAGATCGAATTATAAATAAAAATGAACTCACAAGGTACTGAAGAATGGAACCAGCATTAAAATGGCTCCCAGGACGAAGACAAATCCTGGCACGTTGAATTTTAAAGACTTGGGATACAACGAGTTAAAGAGCGCGGTTCCACAGAATGTACAAAGCATCTCAACTGAAGAAACTGCAGAAAACAATGATCCTGAAACAAAGAAAAGGAAAATATTTTTATTTTTATGATCATAGGAGGATGTATATCACAAAAATATCAAGCTAGTTAAGAGCTGCCTGTACTCGAGCCCCACTTCGCAAGGTTGGCGTTTCGTGAAGGCAATGGTGAGAACAAGAGAGCAATCCAGTGTACATTTTAGCTACAAACTTAGCAAGAAAAAAAAATACTTTTAGTACAGGGACGAATTTTACAAACCCATGGCTTTCCGCGTGCCCGATTGGCTGTGTTAAGGTTGCGAGGTGTTGTGCTAAAATGTACAGCTACCATCTATTCCCGTGCGGTGGTGTAAACGTTAAACCGACCAAGAGAGATGAGAAGCGGCTGTATTCGCAGGCTGCTATCTCCTGCGCCCTATTGAAAGCCGCAGCTTCATTATTATTTACATTTAGTTCTACCTTGATCATCCGCGCTGACAATTTTTGACATCATTGCTCTGAAGACAGGGGGACCAGCACCTCCAAATATACCAATAATAGGAGCTGAAAGAACACCGGCAAAATTCAATTAGTACGACGAGATTGAAAGTATCGATAACAAAAACTCGGGCTAATTTTTTGAGATGTTCATGTAATAATCGGAAACGAGTCGGGTGTTTGCACGAGCGCTTGTCATATACAGCGCTTTGCATCGGAACGGGGGTCTTCAAATGGGTTTTCATGGTTTTTACTTTCGCAAGGGCCTGCAAAAACCCTCAAAATTAAAAGCGCACCAACTTCTTTAGAGGAATAGCGCAATTTTGAATTGGACATGTGCCACCTATGGGCTATCTTTCTTTTACCCTTTTGTATAAGTAATAAAAATAATAATAATAATAATAATAATAATAATAATAATAATAATAATAATAATAATAATAATAATAATAATAATAATAATAATAATAATAATAAACCTTTATTTAACCACGATCTGTTTTAAAGCAAATACATGCTTGAGGGGTCGTGTGACTAACTACCTACCTAAGAAAAATTTAATATTACATTGTGATAAACTAAATTAAACGATATTATATTTTAATAAGATTAAGATTTAAAATTGAAAATCACCCATGTGTTTCGGAGTTGTCTGGATCGACAAACTGCCAAAATTAAGTTTTTTAAATATGGGGTCTATTCTCGCTTTTTTGCAAAACTGCTTGTGGTCGGTAGCGTTATTAAAATAGCATGACACAAAATTCCATAAGACTGCACCTCTGTACCGGATTGAGTTCTTTAAAAACGACGTTGAAAATCAGTGCCCAACTCCAACCCCTTACCCAAATAATCCGCCAAAGGGACTGAAAGGGTGCCTTCCAAATAACTATTAGGATTCAGTGTCCTTAGGGGTGGTCGTTCAAGCCTACCCAGTGTTTCCAGGTAGTTTTAAGACTCTCACAGCGCCTCTTTCCACCCGGTGAATTGTTGGAGCGACCCGGAAAGCAATTCCTTCTACGAAGGGTAGCTACAGTCCTTTTACCGATTTTCGATTCAGACACCGCAATTAAGGGCCTGCTCTTGGAGTAACTTTAAAGGTCACGTCACACGAAGCGAATGTTGCATTGCTAGTTGCCAAAAGATTGCCGGTTTAACACTCCATTTTGCAACCTGCAATGCAACTAAATGTTGCGTTGCAAGTTGCAAGAGTAGCAGAGCAATCCTCTACTTTTCGCAACGTTGGGGCAAGTTGCTGTGCGTGTTCTGTCAATTGCAACTTGCAACGAATTTTTCAGTGTTAAAACGAGCTAATCAAAGAGCGTCCTTTGCTCACGGGAGTGACACTCTCTGCAGCTTGCAAAGTTTTTCAGTCATCATCATTGCGTTGAAAGTTGTAATGAAGATTGCCTCGTGTACCATGGCCTTTAGCTTCAGAAGAACTTTTATACTATTGTTTCACTTACTTATAAAGACCATGAGAAGTGTTTTGGAGAATCCAAGCCACACCAGGAATCCTATATACGACAAAATCGCAATACGACTGACATTGGCATCTGAGAGGCACATTCCAAACACCTTGATAGCAGTCACTCCACCGGCACCGTGCATAAACTGGCGAAAAGCCAAGAAATAACCAACGTACTCTGGCGAGAAACACAATGGCGAGTGCAGTGTGTAAAGATTTACCACCCCATTGATTCCCATCACAGCTATGGCAAGAATACCGGCGGAAAAAGTCAAAATCACCAAGTTTCTTTTCCTGGCACCCGACGCCTGGAAATAAACCTTCCAGGACGATTTGAAGTTCTCCAAGCTGAATAATCGTCCTGCTTCGTTCCTGGATTTGGTTCTGGATTCCGGTACAAAGAAAATAGCATAGATCATGGCTGCCACGTAACATCCAAAAATAATCCAATACGGTGCAATGAATCCCAGCTTTTCTATATACAGACCGCTGGTCAGCTGAGCCACCATGCCTCCTAGAAATACTATCAGTTCTATGATACCTGTCATTTGGAGAACAAAAGACAGATTTTAGCAACATCACTGCATTACTACCAAAAATATCACAGTGCAGGGCTGTAGCTAGTATGGGGCAACTTCCCTCGTCTTGATTTTGGCCTTTTATTAGAAACGTTTAATTGAGAAAATTGCCCAGAAAAAAATTGGAAAAATGCCATGGAAAATGCTCAAGATCCCCCTAGATCCAGATCCCCCTAGCGGCTCGCACCTTGCCTCATCTTGTTCTGAAGTCTGGCTACAACCCCGCAGTGGGTAAACTAACTGAATTCTGTGTTGGCTTACATAGTGTGTATTTTATCTATTATGTGTTGTTCCAGAAAAAAGAGAACTTTAGATAGCAGTATGAGCACGAGATTGAGTACGAGTATGAGCTTCGAATTATAATCCAGATACAATCTTAGAGCCCTACTCTGATTTGAAGGTTGCTAATATCTATACCCTCCACAGGAAGGTATTTTGGTTTGACCCCCCCCCCCCCCCCCCCCCAGTCCCACCCCCACCCCTTCGAAATTCCTGTTTAGCTTGGCATTTTCCCTGGCTTTTGACACATGCAACTCATTGGAATTTCCAGTGACCTACCATGGGGTGGGTGCAGATATTTTCTGGAACTGCACTATATGGTTAAGTAGTTAAGTAATCTTACCTGTTCTGATAGGCCAATTTACAGTCCATAACTTATGGATTGCAAATTGCACAATCATATTAATAATGAGCACTAGCTCATTTTTTGACCTTTTTTCCCCTACACAAGTGACGGATCCTTGTTATTCACCCTTTTTTGAGCTGCATGCTTTGCACTTTCATGAATGATGCAATGAACCACAAAAAGGGAGGCTGACATTTGCACTAAATTTCCTAAAAAGTAACTAATATAATATAGTGGTACATCTGTAGAAAACTTACCCAGTCGCAAGGCAATTACAGACTCTTCTGTTGTGTCTGCCACATATGACATGCATGCCAAGATAATGGTTGTGTAATATCCACAGATGCCGTGCAAAAATCCACCAATAAACAGGCAGTAAATTGGTAGCTTGAAGTACATCACAAAGAGAACAACAACAGCCTCCAAGGCACTACCAAGAGTCGGCACAATGAGTGCAGGGCGTCGGCCAACCTTGTCCGACCACCCACCCATAAATAGTGTTATAATGATTGATGGAAGGGCAGAAAACATAACAATACCCAATTGAACGTAAGAGGCATCTGTCTGCACCTGTTGAGAAAAAAATCATGAAATGTAGAGATTTAAATTAGCTGTTAAATATCACAGATCTGGAGGTGCTCAAGGGTAGAGGGGGCAAAGTGAGCCAGATGGGCTTTTTCTTGCTTCATATTAAGAGGGGCCCAAAATTGTCTCCAAACTTGAACAGGCCTTGTATAGTTTTTAACAAAAAGGGCCCCTTTCCCAGATCACCACTGTATCACTATGCTTAATAGCATAAAATTCTGATTATAAATCCCCCCTGCTTGTAAGTTCCCTTGCTGTGCTCATTTACAGACATAATTTAAGCTCCTTCCCTATTAACCGTTCTCATCCCCTGAGGCCGCGATCCATCTGGTCTGCACCAGGGATCGAGACCTCTGGCTACTTCCGACACCAAATCTGATTGGCTGAAAAATACAGCGTGAGTACTCTGTGCATGCTCAGGAATTGGGACTGGCCAGAAGTCTTAATCCACTGGCACAGACCAGGAGGATCATGGCTCTGGGGAGGAGAATGCTTATTAACTTGCTAATATCCTCAGAGAACATTGCATTTTAAATAGAAATTAAGCAATTAAGTAGTAGAAAACATGTTCTGTGTTGCTATCGAGTTATAGAAACAAGAATGAGAAATGCTGTGGGAACATGAGCCGATAGGCAAGTGTTTCCACAGCTTTTTTGAGTTCTCCTAAACTTTCACGACTCTTTTTATAAATTGATAGTAACATGGAAAACATGTTTTCTATTTCTTTTAAAAAACGCTGCAAGGAAAAAAAATGAAATCCCTCATTTATTTTGATCATCAAAATGTAAATTCTCTTTGCTCGTGCCATTATTAAAAGTCAACAGCTCATGCTAATTCTGTGTATCTATCAAGTTATATAAGTATGACTTTAAGCAAATGCTTTCTTACAGGATGTTTCTAATAAACAATGTGGTGTACTGTCCATCAACTGCCTTCTGGTAATTCAGTAATCGTCAGGATAATTATACATATTGCCTGTGCCTGTTACCTCTTTCTCAAGCTTTTTCATTGAGTCATTTAAATCCTTTCCTTCACAGCCTGTCTTTTGCTGGAAATGGTACGGAAATCCTTTTGCCTCACTTAGTCTGGAGTAAATATACTGCTGCGAAACTGGAACATTCATGAATAATCCAAACGCATAAAGGAACAGGACTGGCTCCACTGTGAGCAACTTTCGCCATGACAACCCTCTTTGCACCGGCATCACGACATGCACAGTTCCTAAAAAGAATGTTAGAATGTTAACTTGAGAAGGGTGCGAAACCTAGGGAACAGGGTGAGGAGGGGGGGGGGGGGGGGGAGCAGTGATCATCATACCAAGTGGTCCATACCACAGGAGCTTATATCCCGGCCAGTTGTAATAAGAATAAAAAACCTAGGAGAATTTCTACTCCCCTTCCCCCTCTCCTGGATGGAATGCAAGTGCCTTTCTGGGTCATCCCTTAGCATTATTTCAGTGGTGTCATTGTTAACCTATTAACCTGAGTGGAAAAATACTCTGTGAGTGTTAAGTATGTCACTTGCCCAAGAGCATAAACGTAATAATGACCCAACCAGCAAGGCTTGAACCCAGCTGGCCACTTGATCCAGAGCGCAGTGCAAGCATGTAATTCAAGATATGGGTATTAAATTAAACATGTAAGGAAAAATATCCATTACCCGCTGATAATTTTAAAAGATAATGAATAAATGAAATACCAAATAGATGTATTGTGTCTATAATACAGGCAACTTAAATGCAAGGAATCGTTGGCATTCTTGTAATATTTTGATATAATTCTATATCATCTTCAGACAAAGGTGACAAACAGGTAGCTTAGATTTAAATACTAGAGAATGGTACATTAGCATTAATATACGCGTGAGAAAAAAGCAAAGAACGATATTGTCAAGAGAAATCGTCATCACTGTCTATTATCTTTGTGTTGTGTGACAACACAAAGATAATAGACTCAGCGATGGCAATTGGAATCTGTTATTATACAAAGAAGCTCACCATATCAAGCTATCAGCACCATCTTTGCACAACGGTTTAGAAGCCAGCAGAGAACTATGACAATATCGTTCTTGACAATATCGTTCTTTGTTATGTATTTTCACGTGTATTAAAATTTTAAGGGTAAGAAATTTGGCATGGGATTTTTTTTTTTTTGGTCCAGGGATATTTTTGGGTTGTGTTGGAAGCCCTAGGGATTTTTTTGGGTCTTGAGTTTTGCTCCCATTCGATCATCCCCGGCACTTGAAATCCTGAGTACCCCCCTGGGACCTACATGCCCTGTCAAAGACCATAAAGTATGTTGGCACTTCATAATATCACAACAGAAATTAATTTTAACTCGGTGTGTTTTTGTATCTTTTCCCAAACCTGTCTTTGCATAGTTATTTTGTGATGGATCTATTTTATAAGCCAATATTTAAAAGTCAAAGTTGCTGTTGCTAACCATAGATCGAAATAGATAGACCAAGATCGAAATATTTTCATGACAGTCCGTTCTTTCTGCTGTTGGTCACGCAATAGACTGCGTGACGAAAAAAACCGAACCTGCAGCTCTCTCAAATTCCGATAAATTAAAACTTAATATAAAGTATCATAAGATGTTTCATCCTTTTAAAATGAGACCAGTATAGCAATTTTTAATATCTCAGTCGAGACGACTTGGAATACCCGTAAGAACTAGAACTCGTTTTCAAACTTCTCAGCGCTGACACCAATCGGAGCTTCGCTACGAATTTGTCATACATTCACATTTGTGGAAAAACACAGGATTTAATCCTGACCTTAGTAAAGTGAGCTTACAATGCCAAACGTAACGTTTACCCAAGGCTTCAAAAGTATAAATTCATTAGCCTAATTCGATAAAGCTGTTTCAGGTGGAAGCAGCTTTTGTGCTGTATATATACCGACCAGCTGAAATACATAATGTTGATCTTTTTCAATGACTAAAGGATAAAAAGGTCTTTGTGCATCAATACATTAATTATTTACCTCGAAAAGTGTTATCAGCTGGAAGAATAAAACGGTGAAATTGCCGTCTCTACGACGATGCTTTAGACGTTATATCATCGCTGTTTCACTGTGCTTGGACATTACGCAACCCAAGTCACGGGATTTTGACCCGAGGGGAGTGGCGGGGGGGGGGGGGGGGTGCTGGGGGAAAGACGGAACGGAGGGGCTCTTTCAAAACCTGGGGAGGAGTTGAGGAACGCTCGAGTGTAAGGGACGGATCATTATAATCTTATAAAAGTGATGGGGGTGGGGGGAGGGGAATTTTTGGCTTGCAAGAATTTTGGGGAGCGCGGGGCACATTGCCTGTGTAAGAATTTTTTTTTAATAAAATCGCCGAAACATTATCCTGGACCTTTTTTAGGCTAACGTGAGTGATATTAAGGTTAAGCGGAGTGCTTTTAAGGCTAACCTGGGTGCAAGACACACTCGGGGTAGCCTGAGTAGCACTCTGGTTGTTTTTGGTTGTTTCGCAAGTCGCTCGGCTGATTTTGCTTTGCGTTTGGCGTTCTGCGTTCGGCAAATTACCCCTCCCGTATTAAAGTGGGCGGGAGGCCCATTTCCGTAGGGGTGTCTGGGGAATCCTCCCCCGGGAAAATTTTGAAAATCTAGACATGCTTTAATGCCATTTGGTGCATTTTAGAACACTCTTCGAGAAGAATTATAATTCTGGCTTAATATCAAAATGCTTTTGGTTTTTCCTTGCATGATTTTTTTGGGGGTCCCCCCCAATCACTTTTCTAATGTTCCTTCCCTAAATTATACATTTTGGTCCCCGTAAGGGTGCTGGGACAGAACGCATTCTAGCCGTGATTGTCATTACCTGCTTTCGCTCCAAGAACGTATTTCTAACCTTAGTGTATAGCTCTATAACAGAAGCGCTTAGTTTAGTAATCTCAAAAAATTTTCCTCCACCTCCCCGCGGGGAGGTTCCGCCTACAAGGGGTACTGTATCAATCGCTATCAAAACAAGACCATGATCACCAACAACAACGGAACCAAACAATTCCATTGAGCATAACACGATAAGGAAGCGAAAGAATATTGTTTATCGATAAAAGGTTGTTTATCGTTGATTTTAGACATCTCGGAAGCACCACAAAATCGGGGGTGAGGGAAGGTTTGGAGGTTCACTGACAGGGTGAGAGGGGAATTGAAATTAATTTTGGAAGGACCACAGGCAGACAAGGCTCTGTGTTTGAGACCATGTGACGTAAGCGTCACGGTACGCGCTATTTGATCTCATACATTCACTGTGATTTGTAACGACTGACCTCGGCTTGATCCAACTGATCGCGAGAAATGCTCCATAAAATACTGGATTTTGCATCTTTTACTCCCAAATTGTGATCTACTGTAAGCCAGATAAATAAAGTTCACTTATCTTTTTTTCTTTTGGGAGGTATTTTGCGATTTTATGTTTGTTTGGGGTCGGTGACGGCTAGCGAGGAATTAACGTCCAAAAAAACTCATAAAATCGCATGAGATCAAATAGCGCATACCGTGACGCTTACGTCACACGGTCTCAAACACAGAGCCTTGTCTGCCTGTGGTCTATGGTGGTACGCCTTTGCTGTTTATCAAAGGTGTGACAAAGGTAAGACGAAATGTGACTTTCACTAGCGACAAAAGCGGTATCAAAGAAATTGTTTACCTTTGAAATCTGTGTCAGAGTTAGTCATCCATCTTTGTTCCACTTTTGATTTGAATCAAATTTGACAGAGACAACATTTTGTGCAGTGTTAGCCCCATGGAGGTTTAGTACAGCTTAAGCGCGAGAACTTACAGGTTCAGTGGCGGATCCAGGGGAGGGGGCCCGGGCCCCCACCTTATTTTTTCGGAAATAGCGCATTTTCTTTGAAGTGCGGGAATTGTCTTCGCAGAATTCAACATTCATAGTCAAGCGGGCCCCCTCCTTAGCTGAAGGTCTGGATCCGCCACTGAGGTTCTACACTGAATTATCGGAGGCAGAACAGATAAGCTATTACATAGCTTAGTTACATTCGACTCGTTGAGTCTGCATACTAAATATTTAATAAAACTATTCGCACAGCAGTGAATACTTTACATCCATTTGTTAACAAGCTTACAAGATAAATGCGCCTATTTCTATCATTTTAGAGTTCTTCACAAAAACTAAGAAATGACTTTCCTACAAAACTACATCCTGTTTGTTACTAATTGGCGCAACTTGAAAAAATTGCCCATTTTTTTCAAATTTATCGTTTGTGATACATCGTATCATCTTCAACAGGACTTTCTCAAAGCCCGGCTTCGTTGCTCGCTTCTCGCGACTTCGTCGCTTATAACAGTCGACTTGTGGCAAGTCTACTCAGTTATTATCAGCCTTATCAGTTATTATCAGTTTTTATCAGCCTTTTTCAGTTTGTTTTGGGCTTTTTTTTAATAGAACTTATTTTTCGCATATGACAGGCTAACGGAAAGTCTACGTACAGTAGCTACAAGAATTACTAAAGTGTAAGTCTACGCAGCCTACAACTTAATTGTATAGGACACGGTAAATGTGTAAGATTGTGAAACATGTTTTAATAACTCTACGATAATCGTAACATCAAGCAATGTTATATGATTAAAGTTGCAAGCGATTTTTACACTGCACGGGCAGCGGTGCTGCAAAAGCTACATGCGACATAGTTGTACCTTAAAAAAAATCTATTATGACGCGATACATAAGCACTGAGCAACTTTGTTATGGAAGGGACACCAACTCTGAACTCTTAACTGCTTGGTATAATAAAGTTGCTTGCTGTTGATAACTTCTTTGAAAGTTTCCTACTTTACTGTCAGCGGGTAGTTTAACTATGAATGCTTTGTTAGTGTAAATATGAATTTATAGTTTAGTAAAAAACGTTTTGATGCAGAGGACCACGCAACGAAGAATAAAACTACTTGACTTGTCTGTTGCCGGATCTCTTGTAAAAGAAATACTCGTACAAGACGTCACGTCAAGTGCAGATAAAACCAAATTGATTGCAAGGCTGGTACTACGGAAAAAGGGCAAAATTTATTGGCCAATTTATTGGCCGAAAAAAAAAAAAATTGGCCAATAAATTTTGCCCTTTTGCCGTAGTACCAGCCTTGCAATCAATTTGGTTTTATAGTTTAGTGTCATAAGACTTGGATGCTGGAATATCCTCGCGGTGTTTGAAGTTCTCTTTTCCATTGATGGATCCTACAGGAAAAGAACAGAATATAGTGAGAGGAATGAATTGACGCAAAAAGATTTAAAGGGACAGTGTCGAGCTGCGCAAGCGTGCCTTTGCACATTGAAAGCATTTTTTCTAGGTAAATGCGTTTGTGGCATCTCTTCCACTCCTTCTTAGCTCCTTTTACTTCACTAATTATCCGCTTTCGACTACAAATATTGCTTTTTCCTCCGTGATCACAATCATTTCTCAACGCCATCTTCAACTTGGCGACTGCACAATCTAGAGAGATTCCACCGAAACATTTCGATCGGAAAACGACGTATGCGCAGCTCATGGCACTGTCCCTTTACCGCCGGTACAGGGATAGATAAACGTTCATGTACGTGGAACATTCCCGAGGGGCGTTGTTTGGGCACGACGCTGGATAGGGAGAAGTCGATTTGTTCTTCGCCCTCATCAACTATAGTCTCGAGCTATGATCTAATTGTTCATTATTAAAACGAGTCATTTCATCCAGAGACAAAAAAGCATTGTAAGTGTACCTGCTGGTGGTAACTGTGTGCTCGGTGACGTAATCGGGGATGTGTCAATTCTGGCCATATGCTTCATTCGTATTCTTCTTATACAGCTGACCAAGCTCTCCCTTATCTAATTGCAAAATAAAATGTCAGAAAGCTGCAAATCGACGCGAGACTTTCGCATGGATTTGCGCGAGTTGAAGTTCTCTTTAATACAAAAAATTGATTACTTTCTTGCAATCAGTGTTGCTTCCAAATGTTTGTTTATGTACAATTATGTTATTATACCAAGTGAAATAATTTACCTGATCGTCCAGAATGCTGTGAAAAATACAGAATGCCAGACCCTGTAAAGGCAGGATCAGAAAGAAACGAGTGAGTAATGTTAACTGAAGGAAGCTCAGCGATAGAATACCGTAAAATTCCGGTTATAAGCCCTGGGCTTATACAACTTCGTAAGGGGTTTTGGGTGGGCTTATAAGCGGAGGGGCTTATATCCGGGAGGGCTTATAAGCGGAATAAAAAAATGTTTCGAAACGAGCCACGGTAGTGTTGATCGAAATACGTCAGCTAAAAAGTCAAAATAAAGCAACATTTAACCCTGTTCAGTACTGTCATCCAGCAGAGGGGGGCTTATATCCGGCGGGGGGGGGGGGCTTATAACCGGATTTATTTTTTTGTTTCCAGTTAGATGGGCCTATAACCAGGGGGGCTTATAAGCGGGGGAGGGGGGCTTATAACCGGTATTTTATGGTATATGGACATCTGTGCATAATAACAATTGCTAGCAATGACAACCATGAAAGAAAAATACAGTAAGCGCACAGCGAAGTGAAAATTAAAACGGTCGGAAGCCGGGAAAATGAGCTATAAGGCCGCGGGAGGTATGTAGTGGAGGGGCGGATTACTCCCCTCCCCTCCCCCCTCCGTTCTCTCCACAGCTTCGCTGCTCCTTTTCGTGACGTTACCACTATTATTTTACCATCACAGAAGGGAACCTCGAAAAAGGAAGAACGAACAAAAAGCGAAATATTACAGTCTTCTGTTCTGTGTCGTTTTGATACAGAACGCACTTGGGACAATTGACACTAGTTTCCTGTACAGTAGTATTAGAGACTGATACATATATCTTATTAGACATTTTAGTGTGTATTATTTTTTTCCTTGGCTTGTGAGCGAGCAAGATGAACCGAATCCTGCAATCTGATTGGTTCCGGGAGCAGGCGGAATTTTCCGACCGGCAGTTTGGCATTTTGCGTGACGAGATGAACGAACCCATGAAAGTTTTGCTCTCCAAAATTAATGTAGTTGCTCACCAACCGTTGTAAATGTGAAAGGAAAAGTAAGCAGTGGAATTAAAGGCCTAGAAGTTCTCCAAAAGGCGAGTATTCATTCTCTTTATTAACAAAATCAAGTTGTACAAGTTTTATGGCCGTAGTTTGTCGATCGTTGTTTGTGCATTATTTACACTGGTTTTCACACCATTGCGCTTACCTGCAAGTCGCCGGTTTACATACCCGATTGATTCTTTCAAAAGCTAACACATGTGACCCGGTTCAGACGCCTATCTTTTCATGAGCCGAACCTAATTCCTTGAATTAAGTACATGAAAAGATCGGCGTCTGAATCAAATTAGAACGGCTATTTCAATTTGGAACGGCTCACCCGTTCTTCCCGCCTGGCTTGGCCGAGAATTTCGCCTGTGGAACGCCTTTCAAACGGCTTTGATTCAGACGCCGTACTTTTCATGTGCCGATCCTAATTCATAAATTATTATAATTGCCTGGTTTTATTGGAACTGTATTAGGAACGGCCAAAAAGTACGGCGTCTGAATCAAGAGGCGTACTTTTGTCAATTTGGGTCGGTCCAAATTCGAATTGAGTTCGGCTCATGAAAAGTACGGCGTCTGAATTAGTAACGGAATTACAGGCCTTGAAGTTCTCCAATAGGCGGGTATTTTTTGTATTTATTGACAAAATCAAGTTATAGTTTGTCGATCGTTGTTTATGCATTCGCACTGATTTTCACGCCGTAATGCGTTTTACTGCAAGTCGCTGGTTTACATACTCGATTTATCCTTTTAATCGCTTTGCCTTTCTGCTACTTTTCCCCAAAACCGAATACAGCTTATCACCATTCAAGAAAATGAGATGTTTTGATTAAAAACAGTCAAATTAATTCTCGCAAAGTTGTGCCGTGTGCAGACGACCAAACTACACAAACAAACTTCATTCAATTTCACTTTCGCGACTCGAGATTTTTTTATGCTCTCTTTTGCTGCTACGTTATGCTTCTTTTTTATTACTAAAGTTACTTTTCTCCTTTTTTCTGATGACCTTTTCCGTGAGTACTGTTCAGTTTAGCGAATTTATTTTGTTTGGCGGAAAACAAATCATTCTTCACTTTAGCCGTAGCGATCGATATAACATGCACATTGGATGCGCGCGTATAATACAATTATATTTTGCAAAACAATCTTTTTAGATTTTTTTTAACCAAGTAAGAAAAAAATAAATAAGTTATTTACCGGCTTTGGGTCGGCCCGTATCATGGAAAACAGTTTTTCACGATACGGACCTCCCAGCCGGCAAATAACAGATAGGTATCGCTGTATATTTTTACGAGTCATGCAGTATTTTGGCGAGCCCGAAGGGCGAGTCAAGATACAAATGATGAGTAAAAATTTACAACGATTCTATACACTAAAATGTCTAATAAGAGATTAATTATCCAACGTTTTCGTTTCCCCAAAATTCTGACTTGGCTAAGGTTTTTGATCTTTCGCGCGGTCGTGCGATATTTGTACTCGCTTCGCACGTTATTTGTACTCCACGAAGCGGAGTTGGATAATAATTGGAATTACTTTGTATATTTATATACCTGCGTTGAGTTGAGAATGATAAACAGATACATCAGGACCTCACTCCATTGAACAACAAGCCCCAGCAACCACGTGACACCCAACAACGGCAGAAGAGCAGCGACGCTCTTCAGTCCTCTTCTGTCAAATACAAAGGACGACACGATCAACTGCAGGCCTTATCAAACGCTGTCATAAACGTACCGGCTCTTAACTTAAATATAGGCTAACGTAGATGTTAAAATTTTAGAAAAAAATATGGTTGAAATGTTTCTAAGCCGTAAGTTTCGTCATGATTTTTCTATGTATTCTACTTTTTCTACGTACTTGGTCATTTCCACGTTGTCGTTCTGATATTTTGTCGATATCTTGGTAAATATCACTCTTAACAGAACCACGAAGATTGCAAGATTGACCTTAAAATAAGAAGATTTGGTTAGCTGGATGATGAATTTGATTGTTCAAATTAATTAACAGCTATACCTAAGGTTCAAGAAATTTGTGGCATTTAAACTTTGTGAAAGACACTTTATTCTCACAGTGCCTCTCTCCACCCAGATGTATAAATGGGTACCGGCAAATTAAATGCTGGGGGTAACCCTGCGATGGACTAGCATCCAGGGGGAAGTAGAAATACTCCTAGTCGCTAGCCTGTGTCGCAGACAGTCTAAGCCGCCGGTATACCCAGGATTATGTGATACGTCCGGCTGCAACGCAGGCTACTAGTCGCTTCATGCTACAGAAACTAGGATAAGCTCCGGTTGTAAGGGCCGTTTGGCTCGACCCAGACTTTATCTTCGAACACTTAGGGCCTGTTTACATGGAGGTGGGAGACCCCGGGTATGTGAGGTAACCTGCCTAGCCGTGGTCGAAAAATAGCTCGCGTTTACATGCAATCTTGTCACCCCGGGGTCGGCCTCAAAATCAATGCCACTGAGAGCCACTTCGTTTTGAAATCCTTTACGTAATTGCAAAAGAAGTTCGACTTGATCGGCTGCCCAGGTCTTGTTCTTAGGAGATTTCTTTGTTTCTTTCGCAGCATGATTTTCGTTGGCAGAAACATCGGAAGCTTTTCTCTTGCGTTATGTTATCGACTGATCTCTAGGTAGAAAAGTAGCGTGTGCTTCAATCAAGCCTTCACTTAAAGCATCACTTGAAATTTGAATACCTTC
>OY855905.1:3155200-3200200 GCA_963693305.1 Meandrina meandrites | reverse complement strand
GTACATTCCAATTCGTATCACCAACACAGTACAAGGGATGCTGATGGCTCCCCCACAACCCCACCTAGGTTTGAAAAAAGTCTTTCACTTTGCCTCTCGGTGGGACTTTCTTTAACGGAATAAACTCACTCGTCTGGTGAAAACTTTCACAACCTCTCTGACGTCCTCGTCCGACCACTTTTGTTTATTTGAAATGCTTGTTTCACCTGGTTGGACTTTTGGACAACAGGAGGCTCTTTCAGATCTTGTCGTGGCCCATTCTTATGTATATTTCGGAGAAAAGCCGCAACATTTTAAGCATGCCTTCAACTTCTTCTGTTTTAACTCATTTGGCATCTTCCATTACCGTTTGTCTCACATACCGCGTCGGATGTGATTGTGTCCCAGAATGCCTCCTGGATGTTTTTTTTTTGCCATCTGCTGGTGGCCTTCTCTGATCAACCCTCGGCGGCACATTCCAATTCGTACCACCAACACAGTACAAAGGGTGCCGATGGCTTCCCCACCACCCACACTAAATTTTTCGTTCATGTTTATGCACAGCGAGTTTATTTTGCATTGACTAGAAAGCCCTTCACTCACTCTACAAGGTGACAAAATGTTATCGCCTGTGACGTCATATTACACTATTAGAGCCGTCATCTTGGATCCGCCATCTTGGATTTCATCTTAGAAACCAAGAAAATAATGGAAATCAACACAAAATAAAGCCAAATTGCTAATAGAACATAAAAATATATGAATCCTACAATTTTGTTAAAATACAGGAAAAATTTAAGAATTATTTAAAAAATTGCGGTTTTTGGCCACACCAAAATGTAATTATGACATTGCCAATGCAAAATCAAACATCATGGTCACATGGTGTACATATCAAAATTGCCGCAAGGGATGATGAACAGCTACTAAAAGTTTCATGACCATAGGGTAAACCCCCTTTCAAAATGAGGAAAAACCCTCTGAAGGGGGTGCCATCCAACACCCCCAGCCCCCCCCCTTCCGCCACCCCCCCTTCCGCCACCCCCCTTTATGTCCGAAAGTTAATGAAGACTTACAATGGTTTGTAGAACAAATAAAATGTGACTCACTTTATTAGAGATTTTTCCAAGTATTTCTCCGATGTAGACTGGAAACGGCTAGTTCAAACACAAACCCGAGGGGATGGTCGACTTTCTCTGACTCGGAGATTTGTACCAACTTTGTCACTGTGAATCATTTGTTTGCTTTACTCTTATTCTTGGTACTTTAAAAATTCTTCAATGTATTTTTAGTCGCAAATTTTGCTTAGTCAGCAGTTTTTGTTACCGTTTCAAAGAACGATAAAACTGCGTAATTTAAAATCATCGTGATTTTGTAAGGGACCACCATCAAAGAGATTGACAAGTAGACTATCTTGGATTCCATATTTCAAATTTTGGGAAGCTTCAATAAAAAGTAATGCTAAAACCAGAGACAAATTATCAATTCTGGGAAAGAAGCAACTCGAAATATCAATGATACAAATTTTTATTAAACTTTTGGTTTTGGTCAGCGGTATTTCATTACAGAAAATGCGCAGAAGCAAACTTTTACATATATGCAATGTAAAACTATAATATCTTTAATTTCATGGGAAAAAAGTTGAAATAGGCTTAGATCTGATTTTTTGACGAATTTTCTTTCATATTTGAAAATGGCGGTTTCTCAACTTCCAAATATGGAAAAATGGCAAAAAAAAGTGTTTAAGGTGCAAACTTCTTGCGGTGTCATTAGCTCGCTATAAAAAAGGTGTCTTGTTGTAACTGCTTGCCAAGTTCCAAGTCGCTCAGTGTTCTGGCTCCAAAGTTACGGAAGTTCAAACTTTTGCCGGGTCAGCTGCAGGTAGAAATAAGTGGTCGACCTTCCCTTCCCTTTTGTATGAAAGAAGCTTTTGTTTGGCAAATACTGAGATGATTATTTCTTTCAAAATCTACTTAGATTGTAATCCTTATAGTAACCATTTAAACACACCAAGCATTTCTTATAAAGACATAATTGCTGATTTCTTTTAGCTGCTATATGATGTCTCTCCATTGTCGCCATATTACAGATCAGGGTGGGGCTGGAAGACAGAAAACCTTCAAAAATCTCAATTGGCTCCACTCGAAGTTATTTTTTTGGAAATCAGTAAGCAAATTATTAAGAACTAAGGTGATTGCCCTTTTACGAGTGTAGCTGTTAAATTGGATGATTGACAGCTGTCAAAACTGCCTCTTGTACAAATTTAGCTTCTCTGAGGTGTGTAAATTTTGACTTTCATATATTTCAGAAGCAATTTCATTTGATCAGGGTTACAAAGCATAGAAAGGCGCCCTATGAATTGAACTTTCGAGAAATGTAAAAATGAACATCGTCGCCAAAGCACATTGTTAAGACCATAGCTTCGAAGAAAGAGCAATTTTCTTAAGAAAAGGTCGTCTCTCTCCTCATTTTAGGGTATTCCAACTACAGTTGCTAGGCAACAAAAAAGCTTAACCTTCGTCAGACGAATTGAATGTCTACCTATTTAATATTTTAATAAATCTGTAAGATAGTTTATCAGATTCACCAACATTTAAAGCCAATGAAGCCAATTATACGTCAGTGCACTTCCCCCTCGGTAAAGAAAAGGTGGTAATTTGGTAAAATTTGCAGTTGGTACTCAGTAACCACGTGACCTTGTGACGTCATACTCTGTGTATAGCATCAGCAAAAATATATACACATTGTGTAAAATTTGAGTAACTATCTGTTAAAAATGAAAAAGTTATAAGTGTTTGAACTTTAATTGGCAATTTTCAAAATCAAGGTTGAGTTGTGCGAGCTCAAAAAGGTGGTCTAATATATAGACTTTAACGGCATTTTTTTGTCCGCTCCAACACCGATTTCCCAAAATAGTGGTGATAGTTATGATTATGAGGGGATCATGGGTGATCTGTCTAAAAGTTATGTATGCCAAAAATCTCCAAAAAAACGACCTTTTTAAGCTGCATTCCACGTCAAGGTTACTCTCCCCTCACCCCCGAACTATAAAATGATCATTCCTGCAAGTTGTTTCAATTGATCAGAGCCAAATTCTTACAACTTGTTGTTTAGGTACCAACAGTCTGATTCTGAAAATAGTAAGTCAATTTAAAAAAAATGCTTTACTTTTGGCCATTTGAAAAAAAATGGTGATAGGCGAGGGGAAAGTGGACCGTGGATGATTCTAAGGGAGAGGGTGATGATGATGATGATGATGATGATGATGATGATGATGATGATGATGATGATGATGATAATGATGATGATGATGATGATGGTGATGATGATGATGATTATTATGATGAGCAAACAAGTCAGAATTGTTTATCCTACCTCGTTCGTTTTATTTCGCGGAAGTAAAACTGAATGTCCGCGAGTTTCGCCACCAGAAGGCAGTTGACTTGGATGAATCTTTAATCGTAGAATCGGTCGATTCCAAAACCGAGTGAAACCCGGTGCTATAGGATAGTCATTGCTTCGCGTCTCTAACAAATCGTTGGCAGGACTGTAGGAAATGAAAATGGATGTTTATTACGGCATAAGCTTCTATAATAATGAAATTTTATATTTGCATTATCTACTGACACTTAGGGACGGACCATTAGAAAAGTGATGGGGGGGTGGAGGGGGTGGAGAAAATACCAAAAAAATTCATGCAAGGGAAAATGTCCGAAAAAAATCATCATACAAGGAAAACCCAGAGAAAAAAAAAATCATGCACATGATGAGCAGCATTTTGATACTAAACCAGAATTATAATTCTTCAAGTAAAGTGTTTCAAAATGCACCAAATAGTATCAGAGCTTGTCTAGATTGTCACAATTTTCCCGGGAGGGGATGCCACCGGAGCCCCCTACGGCAGGGGTAATTTGCCGAAAGAAGAACGCCGAATGCGAAACAAAACCACCGAAACAAGCAAAAAACAACTAGAGTGCTATTCAGGCTAACCGGAGTGTACCTTGCACCCAGGTTAGCCTAAAAAGCACTCCGGTTAGCCTGAATATTGTGCACGTTAGCGTAAGAAAAGATTAGCCTGTTTACGGTTAGCTCTCAATAATGGTAATGGATTTTTTGGTTAATGCATCACAATCCGGCAGTGCTAACTTTTGGGCTCCCTCACCTCAAAATTCATTCCTACCGGCCTGACAGGTATATTAATGACAGATATTTTCTCTATACGCCTGTAAACGTACTTTTTTGTCATAAAATACATGGAAGGTAACGTTAAAGTACAAGCTATGTATTTAATAAATCAAATAGCACTATTTTTAATTAATTCAATAGCAAATTGTGCATAGAGAGATTTTATCGAAAAAAAAATTCGTGCATAGGGCTGCAGTCCAAAAAAAAAGTTGTTGCACAGACAATGGGCCAAAACAATTATTGCAAGCCACGTATCCCCCTTCCCCCTCTCCCAATCACTTTTCTAATGGTCCATCCCTTATTTTAATGTCCAAATCTACAAGCCATTTGAGTTAGTCTCTCTGTTCTTGTCACATGACTTGTCAAATATGGTCGAGATTTAAAACTCTTGAAGGTCTGTTGCAAACAGTTGCACAGACAAACAGACAAACAGACAATGGGCCACACTGCACAGACAATGGGCCAAAACAATTATTGCAAGCCACGTATCCCCCTTCCCCCTCTCCCAATCACTTTTCTAATGGTCCATCCCTTATTTTAATGTCCAAATCTACAAGCCATTTGAGTTAGTCTCTCTGTTCTTGTCACATGACTTGTCAAATATGGTCGAGATTTAAAACTCTTGAAGGTCTGTTGCAAACAGTTAGATACTTAGCGGGTTTAACAATTTGTTTCCTAGGCGGAGACGGGTGGTTTAAATGTCTCGTTGTCCTTTTGTCTTCTTATCTTCAACATTTTTTCTGTGCGAGCTCTGCTTTGCAAAGCATGATATTGAGAACCCGTCGTCAAATTGTAGTCCAGTTAAAGCACTCCAAATCTTAAGCGTAATGTACAAGAAGTACGTTTGTGTGCGACAATGTCAAACCAAAATACCAGTCGATATAAACATGGTAGAAAATAAATTTTAGCATTATCCTTACATCTTCGGCCTAAAACGCATTTAACCGCTATAATGGTGTACTGTGGTACTTACAGCATCCAAATACGCCGACAAAACGCCAACGTATGAGTAAACATTGGAGCTGTACAAGCAAAGCGCCTTACGTTGTATTTTAAAATCCAGAGCTGCTGGGGAGTCTGAGAAAACAATAGAAATGGTTTAAAAATGTCAAAAGCAAATACAGTGAAAGCTCTATCAAGTCCCCACTCTTTAAAGAAGCACACTGCCTCTTTATTTCAGCGAGGATCCCAAAAGTGTGACTATTTCAGGAGACGATGTGTTACTAAAAGGCAACAAAATATTAAATAGTCCATTTTACTTCTTTACATGTACCCTAACTGCTACGTGGTTTGAAATAGGACCCTCCCCCCCCTCCCCCATTCTCAAAAGGTTTAAAAAAGAGAGGAGGGGGTTACAGATGCTTGCCACTTATTTCGCACAGTGAGAGGTAATATATCCTTTCCCGAAAGCAGCTAAATATGGTCGTTTACTTACCACTGAACCTGTACAAAAGAAATTTGATGAAGTCCAGAACAAGCTTCTGTAATCGGCTGTGTAGAAAATTGCCTAGAGAGGAATTATAATGATGGCACGTCAAGCTATTAATTGCGTTGGAGCAATATGAAGTGAAAACAACGATACTCAGAATACTTTGGCTTGTTTTGCTTTCTGTTCTTCTTTTGTTGTTTAGAATTTTTATCACGGCACATGCACAACAACTTTTACTCCTCGAAGATCAATCGCTTACCCTCCCTCCGAGCAAGTTAGTTGGTTAATTGGTTGACTGATTAATAGATAGACAGTCACCCAGACTGACTGACAGACTGACTGACTGAATGACTGACAGACTGACTGACTGACTGACTGACTGACTGACTGATCAGTCGGTCGGTTGGTCGGTCGATTGTCTAATCGATTGTCTGCCGGACGTTTCTCAAATGCTGCACTCATAAAAAAAGTCGAATAATAACATTTGCTCACCCGGGAGAAATTGAGTGCCATCATGTCGTTTGACTGGTTGACTGGGCTCAGAAGGCGGACTCCCGTTATTAAAATCCGCAGCAGATAACGAAAACATACTTCCTTGTTTGTAAAGTTGACGGCTTTACTGATCAGTTCTCTTGTCAATTCCAGCAAGTTTGTTGAATTGATTGAAGACATCTTAAAAGAAGCGAAAATAATATTAGTTACTTTGGGGACCATCTTTTTTTTTAGAAATTACCAAGCAATTGTAGAAAGATGAAGCCTCCTCTCCCCTTAAAGAAGGCGCGGTGGCCTAATGGATAGCGCGCTGAACTCTGGATCGAACATTCCGAGTTCGAGCTCCCGCCGGGTTCATTCTGTTGTCTTCTTGGGCAAGAAGCTTTTCTTTTAAATGGGTACCGGCAAATTTAATCCTGGTAGCAACCCTTCAATGGACTAGCATCTCAACCAGGGGGGGAATAGGTATAGTTCCAGTCGATTCATTCTACTGAAACTGGGATACACAGCATGAAAACTGGGATTTACGTGACATTAAAGGTGGTAAAATCTGGTGTAAAGTTGAATAACCAACTTTACACCATCAATTAAATGTTGTTAAAGGTGGTTAAACCAACCTTTACGCTACCATTTGTAAAGGTGATTTAAAACTGGTGTAAAGGAGTCTCTTTATATGCCTTTATACTTGAGTGTAAAGCTGGCATAAAGGTCAGCTTTAAAAAATGTAAAGTTAGCGTAAAGCTGATTAAATTCCAAATTTACGCCAGCTTTACTTAAGCTTTACACTACAGTAAAGTTATGTTTTCATGCTGTGAGACTCTCACCCGGATCCATGTTGTCTTTGATTGCTAAGTTTTACCGCCAGCGTCGATCAACGCTCTTAGCGATCTAAGAGCAACAACACATCTCGGTTCTTTGAGATATGCTGGGGACTTAACGGGCTTCCAGACTTAATGATGTCCTTCCACCACCAGACGGGCGGGCACACACATTTATAAGCTACAGTGGAACCCCGTTAATACGGCCACCAACGGGCCATGGAAATTTGGCCGTATTAACGGGGTGGCCGTATTAACGGGGTATGGTTAAATTTCATGAGTGGTCTACCTAGGGTACTAGGAAGTCGCAACTTTCGTATTCATTTGCTTTTTACACACAATGACTTAATCGCTTTGTAATTTAGACAAGGGAATGTCACTGACTGTCAAGTTTATTCAGTTTCTTTTAAACTGCTGTTTGATTAGTTGCAATTGGTGATTAGTTAACCACAAAACCACAGAGATCAATGGAACGACAAGGTACAGGGGTTTTGAATAAAAAGTATCATTCAATATTGTTTCTCAAGTACTGATGTGCCGAAGTGTGCCTTAAAAAAGCTCCAGTCTGTTCAGAACGCCGCTGCCCGACTTATCACCTGTTCCCGAAAGTACGACCGCATCACTCCAATACTGAAAGAATTACACTGGCTTCCTGTTTCTGAATGCATTAAATTCAAGATTCTGTTACTTACCTTTAAGGCTCTTCATCAACAATCTCCTGTCTCCTGTTAACGTACTACCAACCTTCCAGAATCCTCCGATCATCACACTTATTACTTCTTAACCCTACCAATTTTCATCTGAAGTCGTATGGTTCTCGAGCTTTTGCTGTTTCCGCTCCTGAACTCTGGAACAGTCTACCTGTTTTTATCCGGTCTTGTGACAATATTTAAGTTCTTTTAAATCGAAACTCAAAACTCATCTTTTTAAGAAAACTTATTATTCTTAGCGATTTTTACTTTTTATTACTTTTAATAAACATTTTTAATTGTTAAGAATTTTACAGCTCATTTTAGCGAATTTTTATCGATTTTATTATTTTGTAATCTCAGTAGTCTTTTTTATCATTATTGTAAAGCGCCTAGAGCAGGCATGGTTAGGCGCTATATAAATATTTATTATTATTATTAATTATTAATTGTATTTGGTTCGAGTGGCCGTATTAACGGGGTAAAATTATAAAGGATTATACAGGTTGGGATTTCAGAATGTGGCCGTTGGTCGTATTAACGGGGTGGCCGCATAAACGGGGTTTTATTATAAGAAGATGTATGGGCGTTTCGCCGGGACAAAACAATGTAATAACGTGGTGGCCGTATTAACGAGGTGGCCGTAAGGCGGGGTTGCACTGTATCTGACTTCATGTACACAGCAAAGGCCGTTATACTGTCTTCAGAAACGACTACAATAATATGTCACAAAACTCTTTCACATCACGGACTGCACAGCATGAAAACATAACTTTACTGTGGTGTAAAGCTTAAGTAAAGCTGGCGTAAATGTGGAATTTAATCAGCTTTACGCTAACTTTACATTTTTTAAAGCTGACCTTTATGCTAGCTTTACATTCAAGTATAAAGGCATAGAAAGAGACTCCTTTACACCAGCTTTAAATCACCTTAAATCCGATGCAGACTTTCACCTCCCCCTAAAAGAAATATATGAAGTACGAAACCAGGGTCAATTGTAAAATGTAACATCATCAAGAAGTGGAGTCGGTTCCTGTCTGTTTGTTATCTCCTTCCTACGAACCGAATTTACACATACGGTACATACCTTAAGCCTAAATTCCTGAAGAAGAGCTTCTTTTTCGCAATAACATGCTTCTTTGTGACTCCACTCAGTTCCAGAACTGTTATCTGAAGAACAAAGACTTGTGAAATGTCCTACAAGAAAACAAATGCTTCTTTTTATTGAAATGGACACATATTTCACAGTCGACTTAAATATAAAACCCCATTATTCGAACACCATTCATAGCCTAACCTAGAAGGGCTTCGGAATGCGGACTGTAACTTCAAAATATTAAAAAAAAAACACAGTGTGCCTCACGTACGTCACGTTATATTTTTTACCTCCTAGATTTGGGTCCACCTCTGAACAGTTCCGTTGAACAAGCTCATTCAAGGCAGTTCTTTCCCAGTAAAGGTTAAATTTCGTGTGAAATGGACAGAAGTCTGAAGGAAGAGAAAGTTGATTAAAATTCAGTGAGTAAACGTATCAAATGATTGATACAACATGCGCTAACAACTAAGGCGGTACTTAACCTGGATTTGAGTGAAATTTGAATAGGTTTAAAGAAGGGATAGAAGAGAGAAAATTATTTTTCGAACACCAACAGACAGTTGACCCCCACGCAAAGGCACTCCAGGTTGTCAGGGGACTGTTTTGGTGTCCATCTACTAATTTTGAACTTCAAATTCTAATTTAAAACTACACTAAAACTTTTTTTATTATTTCTCTAAATGTTACTTATCCTTTGAGAAAAACTTTCTCCTCCCAAACACCCCCCAAAATCACTCCAAATTTACAAAACACCGCAAAACATTGACTCGTGTAATAGACATAGAGCTTTCGGATATAAACCCAAGTTAAGCGGTGGAAAAACGGTCTTTACGTGAAGTCCCGCCTTAATTTCCCGCGCTTGCCACCGGTTCCCATTTTCCCGTGCTTGGCACCGGTTCCCATTTTCCCGCGTTTGGCACTGGTTCATATTTCCTCGCGCTTAGCACCGATTACGTGATTTCCAGTGGTTGACGCGGTTTCCTGCTTCTCCGTGCCTGGAATTGGCATGGTTTTGTGTATTCCCGCGCTTGGCACGGGTGCCATATCTTTTTTGGATGAACCAGATGTGATAACTTTGGTTTTTGTTTTACGAGAAACCGATTAATTTTAACAAGCTAAACATCTTACTTTAGCCAAAACTTACATTGAGCGCATTCTCTTTCGTCCGAATCATCGTAACAGTCCTTCTGCTGGTTACATCTGTCATTGAGTGATCTGATTTCGTCACCGCTTTCGCACAGATACAACATTTCGTCTGAAATGAGCGTCAAGTTTTGTATTCCTGGAAATATAAGACATAAAACCTCGAAAAAATTTACATGATGCATTTACGGAAAGAAAAACGCATTTTTCTTGCTCTACAAAGTTGGAGAAGTACTAGGAGGGGGAACTATACTAGCTAGCCTTGAAGTGTTCTGGTCATTTCTACAATTATATCAAAATATTAAAACAAATACGGTTTACAAAAACAGGTCTCCAAACAGTAATTGAAGGCCTGTTTGCCGATGCTACGAAGAAGTACCATTCCTTTTATTAACTTGTACTTTATCTAACATATATCGACGCTTTTTTCGAAGGGCGGTTTTCTTATGGTTAAAACGATAGACTGAATTAATTGATCTATTCTAATGTATATCTATATGTGAATTATTTAGTAAGTATTTAAGCTGTTATTATAACTCATGATTATGATGTGTTTATATTTACTTGAATTAGCTTATTAATGTTTTTTTCTGACCTGTGTATATTTTAAATTTATAAATGTAGGTCACCCACCTAGTTTAGCTTTCAAGTTATTTTGGGTGACCAGTTACTGTATTTGTGATCATGTCATGAAATAGCGCACTACAGATTAACGTTGTTGTTGTCGACTCCGGATCGTGGCGGTTTCGTTATTGAGGCGGTTTTAAAAGTGAAAAATGATCATCGCGGTGAATTTCCAATAAGCAATGGGAATAAAGAAGACTGAAAAAAATTCAGGACTTCAACGGGAGGCGGTTTTGTTATTGGGCCTGGGTTTTTGTTATTGGGCCTGCGCCTGTTATTGGGCCTGAAGACACTTGCAGCATTGATCCTGCTTCTTTCTACGAGGGTGCTTAAGGTGATTCCACTGAAAAAGAAGGAGTATTTAGAATTTTCTAAGACTTGGTCCAGTTCATAACTATGTTATGAGCATTACAAAAATGCAATAAAAAATGGGGGTCACCGTGCTCGTTTTTGTGCAACATGGATGGCTATTATAGTAAACATATGAACCACGAGGTTCATACTAGGAACCCTTATAATCCGAAAAGGGAACTATCATTTCAAGAAAAAATCATTTCTTGCGTTAAAATATCGAAGCAGTTCAACGAAATAGACTTTAATCTTACATAATAAACTATTTTAATTCAACTGGAATTAAGATTATGAAAGAAATTAAAGATTTTGATGCTGATTTTGGGTACTGGCAAGTGCGACGTGGTCACCAGTATTTATCTGGCTTTTCACACTCAGACATTGCTGTGTAGCAGTTTTCCCGTTTGAAGAGTCAATTTCCGTGTTTTCTCATATCATTACTTTCGGAAGCTTCCGCTTGTGTTCGGACAATCCAACGTTTTTGGTCAACACTTAAAAAATGGGTACAAGTGTTTCCGTCGAGTTCTTCCGCCATTTCAGAACAATTTTTCTCACAGATCCATTGTTTTTCAAGCTGATCCGAGGATAGCTCGAGTTGCAACCCCGACCTGTTAAGGATCAGCTCTCATTCGCGCACAGTTCCTTTTAGCTGACTTACGTGACACGTTTGCAACTGGTCAGGCCCCCTCCCCCCTTTATCATGAATTCGAATTAAATTCTACTTTTCCCCAAAATGCCAAAGACTTCATTCAAAACCCTTGCTAGCGGTTTTACTCATGAGGTTTCATGCGGCCCTCTGAGGAAGCAGCACTTGTACTCGATCCTTCAGCAGTATAAATTGGAGTATGTCTTCCAAATATAAGCCCTAAAATCTGGGTTTTATTCTTAATAACGGACTTGGAGAGTTCATTGTCTGAAGTGTGAAGGAATGTAGCTCGGAAGTAATGTTTCAATGGATTTTTAACACAAAATGTTCCCATTGTTTCGAAGTAGGGTTCGCTGCCAAGAGTCCCAATAGTTGCCGTGCACAAGTTTCGAAGGCAATACTTACTTATTTGCTGGAGTTATTATGGAATTCAGCAGCCTGGAGATTGAACAACTTCTCAAGGTGGACATAAGCTCAAATAGCGAGGCAGGTAAGCTGTATTAATGACAAAATCTGCTTGAGATATGTTGATTTCGATACCGGCGAAAAAATCGCAAATGCTTGTACATGTGCCGATACAAACGGACATAACTTTTTTAAAAAATACTGAAAACGTACATGGGATTTTGCATATTTTTGCAGATGAAGGACGGCACTTTTCGGCTGTATAGGCTAGAGACATCAAGCAGGTGCCAAATTTGTAAAATTAGCTTCTAAATCTAGGCAATTTTCAGCCTTCGGTCGATATCGATTAGTAGTGTTCATAATATGGTCAATTTTGCCTTTCCAGATAAATTGAGGGGAAAATTGTAACTGTCATGAGAAACTAGAAAGGATTATGAGCAAATTGATACAAAACTTGTGGCTAGAAGATGCGAATGGAAAATTGTACAGTGTCAACAAAAAGGCCTATTTTTATGTTTTCGAGACGTTGCGACTGGCCCTGACCAGAGGAAATGTTTAATGGCTCCTAACGAGGCCCGAAAATTATTTCGAATCAAACCAAATCTGTTTTAGTTCTTTCCTCGGTGAAGTCTTTCAGTTGACAGAGTTTCAGGCAAAATTATTTTTGACGCGAAATTGAGTGGGTGGTTTTAACAGAGACTGCCTCTTAAGTGAATACGGGCAAGCTGTTTTTGCCAGTTCATAAAATTGCAAGTTGATAACAAACCTACGAAAGCCCCAGTACAGCGAACTTGGCTGGGTTCTAAGTAGCACCCAGGCCTCACTCGTTCCCACTCGGAGCTGCAAAAGAAGTCGACGCCATTCTCCTTCCAGTGGTAACCATCAGGTAAGGTTTGATTCTTCCAGGTGCAAGCTACGAAGACGCAAAATAAAGAATAGTGGAGTATGTCGATTAGAGATCTGTTTTCTGTAAATGCGAATAATTTACTTCGTATTATATTTAGGCAATCGTGTTTAATGAGATAGCAGGCCCGTTTTCCAAATGGTTAGCGCCTCAAGACACCAATAGTCGAAAGTTCGTGCCATGTAGTTGTCACAATTTTATTATTTTTTTCTTGAGTTCCTCACAAGTCCCGGAGGTATTAAACCCGTATTACGGTATAAATACCAACATGAATGTTCAACATCACGCTTTAAATTAAGTACTGTTTACGTTATACGTAGTGTCGCATACTTGCCTTTACAAATTCCTTTGTACGATTTCAGAAAAGCGACCACGTTGCAATCTGTTTGATTGCAATGCTCTATTTTCGTATCATCGGATGTCATATACGTTATCTTCCGAGAGCACAAAATAGATCCATTGTTACACTTGCATTCGATGCAGCCGCCGACCAACCACGTGGCTCCTTCAAAATGAGCATTACCCTCCTCGTCCTGGCACAAATTTTCTGAAAAACAACACAGCAGATAGACCTTATAACGCGGGCTTAGGCTTCCATACAAATGTCGATGAGTGCTCATTGACCCTTTCACATGGTATAAAATCAGTCATGCTGGTAAGTTACCAAAGTCAAGATTCACGTTCCTTTGTCCTGGATGTCCAATCGAGGAGCTTGTGGCCCAGTATGGCTGATGTTGTACCATGTGATCGGGTCGTAAGAACGGGCTATTAGTTATTGCTTCAGTAATTCAGTGTCGTTTTTTCGTTCCCATTTCAAGTCTATCTTCTCCGTGATTTCTTATTCTCTTAAGAGCGATTACAAGACCACACTGAAAAGTATTAATGTTCCGTATGTGCCAGGTTCGAAGGTCAGCAAAAAGATTCAGTCTTTAGAACATACAACATTTTAATTTCCGAGGAGAAAAACATGTACACATTTCAACATGGCAGACAACTCGACCTCGTGGTCGAACAACAGGTCTTACATGCGCATGCGTGCAAAACTCCTACTAGGAGGGGGACCCAGGGAATTGCTAATTTACAACAACGCTTTCTGCGGAACAATCAACCCGGGTCCAGTTTCACATTTCTCTGTACTTTTCTCGCGATCGCCAGAGATCATATGAAACAACTCGCAACAAGTATGCTGCTATGCATGTGACGTGTAGTGGCCGTGACGCGTAGCTTACGTGAATATTTTCGCAAGTGATTTCTATAAAACAATTGGTGACTATGTAAGCGCGGGTCTACACATTCCCGTCGTTAGTACAAAATGGCGGGTAGGGTGCGTAGGGATTGTACCCGTAGATTTGTTGTGCCATTTTCACGAGAAGATAGCGGCTTCTTTGTTCGCCTTGGTTGTTGTTGTTGTTGTTTAGGATGGTTGCTGTTACGTTGTTTTTGTTGTTCAGGGCAGTTTCTGTTGCTATACCCAACTTACTCGCTTCACAAAAGTCGTTTCCCTGTAAGCAGTTTGGAATGGGCGTGTCACATATGTCATCACGTGCTCTGAGCTGAAGCTCGCCGGGACACACGCTCATGTTCCATCGTATCTGGGTGGCAAGTTGCGGAAGTGCTATGAATTAATGAAAGCGAAAGATCAATTCGATGCACATCAATAATAGTTTGCAAAAAAAAATTAATAAAAACGTGCGATTGTAGAAGGATTGCTAGGGTCGTAATTAAAAATTATTTACTTACTGAAAAACTAAGGCCCAGTTCCGACGTCGTGCTTCTTCCGTGCCGAACTTCGCTAGTTTGCCCTTTCGTTTGTTTTTGATCCATTATGAGATTATCTATCTACCTATCTACTAAACTGCAATATTATCGTGTTCTCGGCACTTCTTTTGTGCATTTGTTTTTCTCAAAACAACGGGAACAATATCCGGACAATTACGAAGATCACCAAACAACCATCGTGTTTCACTGATAGCTACTTCAGCTAAAATAAACAACTTCTAAAGATATTTGGTTGTGTTTACCTGCACATTTCCCGGCACAACAGATAGCGCCATTATATATACGACATAACGGTGCGATCATTTGTGGACATCCTTTCGTCATCTTCTCCCCTGGAAACTGAAACGTACAACCTTGGTATTCCCAAGTGTCTCCTTCTAGCATAACCCGGCCATCTTTGGTTGTTTCAATAGCTGCATGAAAAAAAATATACAGTGCAATTATTACACATCGACTCTTGACAGAAGCACCAGATTAATTTCTTAACCAAAGCTTTGTCACAAATAATGATTATCCTGGTTGTGTGAGTGTCATTCGAGTTGTGTTGGCCGATATGGAAACATCGCGAGGGTACATCGCTAGTCCTATCCACATCTGGCCAACTGGAATGGACAAACTTAGATATCGCCACAATCCACTAGTGCCCACTTATACTTCCAGGATGGAGAGAGGTACTGTGAGAGTCTTACGTCCTGTCCCCACCCTGCTTGGAATCCAACGCATTAACCATTTGTATACTGCTCCTGCTATGGCGCGTCTTCATTAGTTATGGCCAGTTTCACATGCTTAGTATAATATGGGCGTGTTGACTATCAACTGGAAGTTGACAAAACTAAATGCACCAAAGGAGTGAATTTTGAAAAGGTGGCGTTACGAGAGTCCTTCAGTTCTTCGTCTGAGCAAAGCAACGCCAGCTTCTCATAATTCTCAACGGCGGTTTGTCCATTTCACATGCCTAACCTTGACAAGATTCTCTCCTTTCTCTGATGAATTCCACAGTGTTACAAGTGGGCTGTTCACAGGATTCGATGAATGGTACATATGCATCGTGCTGGCCTGGGAAATTGACTTGAAGAGTTCTTTTACATTTCAATAATCCGGCATTACATTGGCAGCCGATACAGTCAGTTACCTAACAAGGGAAAATTCGTTAATCGAAGATTAACCACCCTCTCTTTGTCAGTCTGTTCCACTTTTTTTAAGATCAGAACAAGTTGAATACCAATTGGAGGTATAACAAAAGGCCATAATTGCAAAACTCCCTGAAGAAATCCTTTACAGTTAGGTGAAATGTGTCAAAGTAATAAAGACGTTTACAGCTACAAGCTCGCACAAAGTGCGCTGCTCTTACAACAAGCTTCTGCATCTGTTTTTAACATAAAGGTCTTACCCTTAGATTAGCTGACTCTATATGTAAAGTTTACCTTCCAGACGTCTTTAAGAACTAGCACCTGTCCATCTTCATCGCGGCAAACAACTAAAGAAACAAAATATAAGGGTCTAAGTGAGTGAAATGTGCACTGAGGTAGGGGGAAAGGGGGTAAGGTGGTAAGGGGGTAAGGGGTAAAGTTTACAGGGCCCTCAAGCCGGCGCTTAGAATGCACGTCTGGTTTTAACTTGTTGGGCAAAGTCTTCGCAAAGATTCGTTTTGTTCCAGGTGACCTACACCATTGAAAATAGCTTTAATTTATTTTTGAATTGATGTTGCAAGGAGAAATTAGGAAGCTAAGGGTTAGACAACGGCGATTATCTGTTATTACAAAAATGAGTGCATCGGAAACGAAATCTTCTCACCACTCGTCACTCGCAATTTAGGCGTTCTTTTGGGCCTGTTTTGGAAAAAGCAATATGGGGCATGAGGGCAGGAGACCGTCGAAGGAGAGCGTGGTTAGAACAGAACAGAACCTAGAATCTAGAACAGCCTCGAAATGCCAGATTTTGAATAGCTTTTTGCTACATTAATTGAATGCATGACATACCATCCTGGCATTGTGCCTCATCAGAACCATCTGAACACTCTGCAACACCATTGCACACGTGACTCTTCCTTATAAAGTTACCGTTGGAACAACGAAATAGCTCATTTGAGCTCTTAAGCTGAAAAAAGACTAATAAATAAAATGGAGTTGAGTAAATGCAGAGTTATGTCATCAAAGCAAGCTTTTTTTGAGCTTCAAGAGGGTGTAGGATGTAGATCGAAATACGTTGAGAAGTGAAAAGCCGGTCTGCTATTGAACTAGCACCGACAATCGATACCAACTGGAAATCATTTGTTGCCAATAATGACATATGGAAAACAAGATTTATTGCAAACTCGGACCAACCTTGGCAAGCACTAACGGTCCCACTTCCGGTAGGGAAGATATCATCACTTGGTCGACGATATGGCATGCAGTTCCCAACTGTTTCTATCCGGAATAAGCCGTACTGAACGGTCACGTGATACTTGACACAGCTTACCAAGCCATCCGCGCATGAACAGTTGAAGCAAGCTCCCGAAAACCAATGGGTACCATGTTCCCGCACAATGCTGTTTTCATCGATGCAAGCTGGTCGTGAGAGATTGGTGCAGGTTATTTTACCATTTCTACAGTCACACTTAGTGGTCTTGTTGCTAAGCCATTCCTGTCCATCAGAAAAAGCGTTGCCATGGAGATCCCAGCAGCCAGTTTGCGTTTTTTCGCATAAGACGTGAAAGTTAGGTGCACACTTGCAGGTGAAAAGAGGGCTGGGATTCCAAGTCTGTCCAACTTCATAAATGTTTCCGTCTTTGTCTTTACAGCCTAAAATGAAATAGGCTAGGTTAATTTACCTTGATGATTCTGTTACATACAAAATGGTCTTAAACTGGATTGGTGAGAATATCTCAGGTAAATATATTACATACCATTCAGACTGGTCTTATTGGGGCTGGGTGATACCGTTACACATTAATCACCTTTAGGAGAATCTGCGAGTTTTCTTCCAGTCCCATCCACTCTTGACGACTATCATTAGTTCGCGATGCAGTGAGCTCAGAGTGCGCGAGAATGTCCCATGAGCGAAAACGACCGCTAGTTGACTCTTACAATAACTTATTTCAAAAATCTCTTAAGAGGGTCGATAAAACTGGGGGGAAATCTTATCAACAAATGTTTTCAAGTCCTGTTCTCGCTCTCGATTTTATATCATGCCCTAACTCTTGGTGTAGCAAGAACTTACCTGTTCTTCCGGTTCCACAGTATCGTAGGCTACAAAAATGTTGCGCTGTGGGGAACTGTCCAAATCTGTAGACGATAAAATCACTGCAGTTCCTTACTAACACCTGACTGTACCAGAAGCAACATTCATCGTCTTTGGTGAAACAAGCCATGCGCTCCACCACCCCCTCCCCCACAGATGGATTCTTGCCATTTAACCATCCGGGAGACAAGGTACCACAATGCATTTTGGGAACACATTGTGTTGGCATAACAGTCCCCGCGCTGCCAGTGAATCTGTACCAAGCCTGAGGCAAATTGGCGTCACACTTCATTGTGTGGTAACTGAAGTAGTCTGCGGCTCGGTCGCGCTCACTGATTGTGTTGTAATTGAGGCATTCATCATTTGCATTGCCTAAAAATAAAATAAATGTCATTAATAAAATAAATATACTGTTTTTCTTTCTCATGTAACCTTGAAGATGACTTAATTAAGTTGAAAGCGTTTATAAGAGCATGTTATGAACGGTCAAACATTTGGTAGCAAGGTCGAAAAATAATTTCCGCCTTTATTCTTAAGTTTGGAAGACCTTATTGTCCACTGATGGCACGTAATAATGACGTTGTAGACATTTTTCCTGAGTAGGCATCTTGCCAAAACTCTTAATGGATTTCTTTCCAGAAAATCCATAATACTTATGTCCTCTAATGGAGCATAATGATGGAGACTTATAAACTGTTAACCAGCTTCGGCACCTCGCCAAACCCTAATGGAATCGCAATAATCAATTCGAGCCAAATATGATTGGATAAGGGAAAAGAAACGGCTAAAAAGACGTGACTCAGAGCATTTTGAAGGTGTTTAACTCAAGCATGTCAAGAAATCTATAAGACAGTCTTGGTTACACATAAATTGAGTGTTCGCAAGAAGAGAAAAGTCTTCTGTCCGGTAAGAAACACATAATTAGAGGCTGGTAAGAGGTGCTTTTCCTCTTTTGTATCTTGTTGATTTTTAAATCAACAGGGGTTACATGTAAAACCCCTGTTGAACGCCAAAACAAACCAATCTATTTTTAAATATTTACCTGAAGTATTCTTGCTTCCTGCCTGCACAAACGGCTTAGACCCTGGAATGAAAGACAACTTGGTGAGTCACTGATGATGGCTTTGTATGAAGCTTGATTATTTTACGGAGAGCCACCACGAACAGTCTGTAAAAAGTCTAAAAACATGGCAACAAAGCATGACTCGGAATAACATTTCTCGCAGCGATTTGTCACCGGCAGAGTTAAACATTAGTTACCTTCAATGCCAGCTCCACAAAGGCGAAAGCTGTAGCCAAAAGACGGCATCATATCCAGCTTGTAAACATAGAAGCCATTGCAATTCCTCACACGCATGCTTGCAGAAGCCTTGCAACATATCTGCTTCATGGAAAAGCAAACGAACCTCTTTACCACTCCTTCTTCAACAGCCGGATGTGTGCCCGCCATCCATCCGGAAACCAAGGCTCCACAGTGATTAGATGGAACACAAAAGGTCGACATGTGCTTCCCAGCCGAGCCATTAAATGTGAACCAGCCTGTTAATGAATCGTTGCTGATCTTTGTCGTGTAGTTAGAGAAAAATCTTGATCTGTTCGCTTCATGGAGTGTGGTGTAATTAACGCACTCGTTCACTGTGGAAATAAAGCATGTTATTGCTGAGATCGACGTGTAAGCTGAAGGTAATGATTAGAAAAAGCAAATGTCCAAAGCCCTTACTTAATACCCTTTTTTATACTATTACATAGAAAATACAGTCAATCAGAATACAGGAAAGCCGTCGTATATTCGATGGTATTAACCCAATCTTCCCGTCGTGCACTGCGATTTTATTCCCGACAAAATTTAGTGAGCGTATTTTCTATGGCATGGTATAAAATAGTTATGCAACACTTTCGAGTGGTATACCATTGGAATATCCCACTTGTCACTTGCATTATCTTGGCATACACACATAGTATAACACTCAAAAGCAATGCATAACTATTATATATACCATTTTTACAGAAAAGCTAGCCCATCATGACAGAATCTAGAGTACAGATATTGCATCTATTTTTAAGCTTTTACTAGAATAACCCCTTCATCGGCCTTGTTTTCTACTCCAACTTGTAAATCTTGTAAAACTTGTATATCCCTTCAGCTTTAAAAGGGGAAACCCCTTTCGGGCAGCGACTCCCCTTATAGTCCCAGATATATCTTACAAGAAAACTAAATAACAGGAAAGAGTTAGTGAAACTTAGAATAGGTAATCACAAATTATTAATCGAAACTGGCAGATATGATCAAATCCCAAGGGATAATAGACTCTGCCATTCGTGTGGATCAAACCAAATTGAAGATGAATTTCATTTACTTTTCCATTGTACTAAATACTGTACTTTTAGAGATGAATTTTACAAAAAAAATAGAGAATCAAATACCAAATATAACACAATTACCTCGTATGCAAGCCACCAAAAAATTAATGAATTCTGATAATTATCATTTAAATACTCAACTGATGAAGTTCATCTTGAGATGCTTATCTTTAAGAAATAATCTTTTATCGAATGAAAGTGATGGAACACACACGTAATTGTTTTTTTCCTCAGTATTACATAATTATGATTGTTATAAGTTTCATTTTACGCTTTTGCAATACTGTATGTACTTATAGTCATGCAAATAAAGCTTGTTGTTGTTGTATACAGATTCTTGTCCTGTATAGTCCCCTTATTCCCGGGGCATAAATGGCACTATAGTGTAGAGGTAAGTCAACAGAGTTGGTATGAGTGCGGTGCAACCCTAAAATCCCAATGTATTAATTGATATCGTACCTTAAACGTCTCTCTCTCTCTCTCTCTCTCCCTCTCTCTCCTCTCTCTCTCTCTCCTCTCTCCTCTCCTCTCTCTCCTCTCTCTCTCTCTCTCTCTCTCTCTCTCTCTCTCTCTCTCCTCTCTCTCTCTCTCTCTCTCCTCTCTCTCTACCTGGGCGAAGGGACCTAAGCTAACCTTAAACGTCTACTCTTCAACAAAACATATGTTAAATGAAGTTACCAGGAATAAAGTCGGCAGTGGTCTTTGAAGAAGACAAGACAAACGCGGCCAACAGCGCAATCATTTGGCACAGCATGTTATCCAACAGACATCGTCACCTGCGTAAAGGGAATATGAGGAAATTATCTTTATGAAAAAGTCAATAGGCCATTTTACGGGTTTTCACTTCCGTTTCAAAACAAGTGCAAACCTTTCGCAGGGACCGCGCAGGGGGGAAGGGCTAAGAAGTTAATATCTTCCAAGGGAACTAAGGGATTAACCCGGCAGCACACTACAGCGTACACTTTGGCGTGTGATTTTTGTGAAAGATTTTATGCTGAACTGATTTTAGCTAGGATACATTCGACGGAAAATAAGTTTGTGTTGATATTTTATGTTCTGTGCGAAATGTGTTTACGGCCTTCTTCGTTCCTTTGGGAGCAAAATATTCGTGTGATCTGAGATCAATGATCCAATTTTGGAATTTCTCAAAGAAACGCACCCTAATTTAGTCGTTTACGTCAACTGAGCTTCAGTCCGAGTCAATAGTGAATTTTGACAACGTTGTATAAATTTAGGGTGTGAAAATCTATTTACATAGTCAATTCAAGTAAACAGTTTGGCACGGACGGAGTCTAATTGTGTGTTGAGTTTTGGCTTTATGTTCCTGATGAAGAGCATTTCATAAAGTAAACAATCCAGCTTCGTGCGGCATTTCTTTAAAACAGTGAACTGTTTTTGTACACTGTAGCCTTGCAGCTTGTGGTCTTCTTTTAAGTGTTGACCAATTGCAGAATATTTATGCTCAGCGATGCGTTGAAAAAGATGTCGGGATGGGAACCCGACATAATCTGCATCACACAGATTACATGCGAATTTGTAAACAACGCAATGTTGATTTATAAGGGGAGGCTTGGCTTCTACCACTTTGAGGTCGTCCATAATTTTTCTGCTTGTAAACACTGGCTGCAGGTCACTTCCGATTTTCTTGTTGAGGTCGTTAAGATTACGGCGTAAAGCGTCAGCCGATCTCTGGTCTTTAAACGGCAAAACAATTCTGATGGGCTTGTCTTGCTGGGCTTCTCCCGGTGGTCTTGCTTGATCTCGTGTGCGAATAAAGTTTTTGATGGTTGATTCAATAAGGCGCGGAGGATACTTTAATTTAAGAAACATTGATCTTAAGGTGTTGCATTCATTGGCAAAAACATCTGGAGAAGATGAGAGACGATGAGCACGAATTAACATTGTTTTCAGGAGTGAATTCTTGTACTTGTTGTCAACGTGACTTTGATAGTGCAGTAAGAGGCCTTTGTTTGTTGCTTTTCTGTGGACGCGTGTTACTAGCCGATTTCCTGTAATTTCAATTTCCATTCCAACAAAGGGTAGCTTGTTGTTAGTTGCTGTTTCCATCGTAAAGCTGATTGAAGGGTGGGCTTCATTCAACGTTGTTAAAAGGGCTTCAGCAGATCCAAGGTCGGGTACCGTAGCTAAGGTGTCATCCACGTACCTTCTGTAGAAAGTGGGCATCTTGCCCTCGCTTTCCAGCCTCTCCTCGACTGAACACATGAAAACATTCGCCATGAGTGGACCCAGGGTGAGCCCATTGCAACTCCATCGATTTGTTCATAAAGATGTCCGTTAAACTGGAAAAGTTGATGTTTTGTAGCAACCCTCAATAACTCAACAAGATCATCACGAGTGATGTTCAACTGATGGGTTTCGTTAAACCAGTTTCCAGCAAAGGCTTTGTTGGCTAGAATCTGGATGGTTTCTTCCAAGGGGACACTTGTGAATAATGCCGACACATCGTACGATACAAAAATATCATTTTTGTTGAACTGAAGCTGTTGGATTTCCTGAGCAAACTCGAAGATATCAGAGATTGTGTATTTGTTGGTCGAGAAGGGCTTTAACTTCTCATCTAGCCATTTTGCTAAGGCGTAGTTGTAGGTGCCGGTCGCGGAGAGAATAGGTCGCATGGCCAGATGCTTTTTGTGTGTCTTAGGTAATCCATAGAGATGTGCTAATCCAGTCCCTTTTGGACAGAGCAATTCAGCGATGTGTTTAGGAAGAATTCTGCGGACGACTGAGTCGAGATGTTTTTCTTTTTCCAACAAAGGATGGTAATGTTTTGGGGGTCTACCTCTTCTTCTTGGCCTTTCCGAGTCAACCGGCTTAAATTTTGTTGCGTCATTGATAGATGCCTCGGAGAGTAAACGAACATAATCAGATTTGTCCATTACAACGACGCCGGGCCCCTTGTCCGGTTTTGAGATGACAATATCACTTCGTTTCTTCAGTTGGTTGATTGAATGTACTAGGGCCTTTGGTGGTCTTGGGCCTTTCCGTTCAATATAATTCAGTGCAATGGATCGAAGTGTTGCGGTGGCTAACTCTTTCTTGTCTTCAGGAATTGTTGGTTCGAGTTTCCAGAAGGCTTTTTCAAAACTGGCTTGGACATCCATGGCGGATATATGGCGCTGGGGAAGTGCAAACTTTAGACCACGGCAGAGAACAAGCTTCTGGAAGAAAGAAAGCTTATAAGATGAAATATTTTGGATATGTTCATCGACATCGACATCTCTCTGTATCAGGCGCGCAATCTTTGAGACGTGGTCGCTCATCAGTTTATGGTACTGTTTCTTACGGAGATCAACGATCGTTTTCAGGACACACAAATAGCGAAACGAAGAACAGTTCTGACGGATTTCATCGTAGACATCAGCGATCTGTTTCTTTAATGCGGCATTCTTGTTTGATTTTAAGCGTAATTCCTCGAGGATGACGTTCTGAGCGAATTGCGTCGAAGATTGCCTCCACTTGTTGGACTTCGTTTCGTCTACCTTGGTAAACGTTGGAGTAACACCAAAGTTTTGACAGAGTCGAAGGAATTCGATAGCTCCATCGCATTTGACTTGTTTAACACTAAGCTGTTCAAGTCGCCTGAACAAGCTTAATTGGTTATCGCGTTGTAGATTTCGAATAACAAAGTGTTTTGTAAAACATTTGAGAAGGAATATTAGCGATATAAAAAGTGAACAACGACGTTTCGATGACTCCATGTCATCATTATCAAGTTAAAAATTAAAATACAAAGTTGACGCTTATATAAGTACAAGAATTCACTCCTGAAAACAATGTTAATTCGTGCTCATCGTCTCTCATCTTCTCCAGATGTTTTTGCCAATGAATGCAACACCTTAAGATCAATGTTTCTTAAATTAAAGTATCCTCCGCGCCTTATTGAATCAACCATCAAAAACTTTATTCGCACACGAGATCAAGCAAGACCACCGGGAGAAGCCCAGCAAGACAAGCCCATCAGAATTGTTTTGCCGTTTAAAGACCAGAGATCGGCTGACGCTTTACGCCGTAATCTTAACGACCTCAACAAGAAAATCGGAAGTGACCTGCAGCCAGTGTTTACAAGCAGAAAAATTATGGACGACCTCAAAGTGGTAGAAGCCAAGCCTCCCCTTATAAATCAACATTGCGTTGTTTACAAATTCGCATGTAATCTGTGTGATGCAGATTATGTCGGGTTCCCATCCCGACATCTTTTTCAACGCATCGCTGAGCATAAATATTCTGCGATTGGTCAACACTTAAAAGAAGACCACAAGCTGCAAGGCTACAGTGTACAAAAACAGTTCACTGTTTTAAAGAAATGCCGCACGAAGCTGGATTGTTTACTTTATGAAATGCTCTTCATCAGGAACATAAAGCCAAAACTCAACACACAATCAGACTCCGTCCGTGCCAAACTGTTTACTTGAATTGACTATGTAAATAGATTTTCACACCCTAAATATTTTCGATCACTATATAAGCGTCAACGTTGTATAAATTATTATTATTATTATATATATTTTTTAAATTTAATCAATTACTTGACACCACATACAATAAAAAAGAAAAATAAATAATTACAAGATTGTAGACAATGACAAGACTAACGACAAGAAAAAAAAATTACCACGCTCATAGAACTTTCCTACTTACACTATACTTACAATTAAACGAACAATGCTAACGACAAGAAAAAACAGTTACAACACTGACGACTGCATTCACTATTTTTGCACTTATTACTACTTACTAATACAATACTTAAAAACTACTATTATTTTAATTGATGCATACTAAGACTTATTCTACTGATTACTTAAACTAGTTCGCGAAAATCAGGAATTGGCCTCACAGATTTTAGCTAGTAACTAAATTGATTTAATTGATTTTTTCAATAGTTTATTGATCAGTCAAGGTGGTCAAAACTTTTTCCCATTTTTTATGGTGTGAGATAAGTTTATTTCTCCTCCTAGCTATGTAGAGCTCGATGCTGAGGACACGTTTTAACCGGGCAATAAAACCGTTTAATGAAGGGAGTTTTCCATTGCATTTTCTTGTGTAGAGATAATGTTTTCCCAATAATAAAATGTGGTTAATCAAAGAGAAATCTTCCTCTATTTCAAATTTTCCAAAAATCAAGTCGGTCAAGATAATTGACTCTATTTGAATATTTTTGTCTTCAATCCAGGAAAGGACATGCTTCCAGAATTCACATGAAAATTTACAAAGGAAGAGTAAGTGCTCGAGGGATTCTGATTCTTCTTGACAAAAGGTGCAGCTTGGAGATTGTGCCAGACCAAAGCGAAAAAGTTTTTCGTTAGTAAAGACGATATTGTTTAGAACTTTGTATTGAAATTCTCTGATTTTTGACTCCATTGTAACACGAAATGGAAGGAAGTAGACCTTTTTCCAATTTAAAATTGTGTCTGGGTACTCTGCTGATAACTTTTGTTTAACTGTTGGAGGGACTTGTTTTCTTCTCGAGAAAGTTTCATAGATCTTTTTGGCAGTGGCATCACTGATAGGGATAGAGCTACTTTTCAATTTTAAAAGAGGTATACAAGGGAGGGGATTAGTCGATTTTGGGCTGGTGGAAGTTTGTAATATTCTTTTCCATTCCGCTGGAAGGGAATGCACAATGCCCATAATAAAAAAACGTTGCTCGGGAGAGAGTTGAACGTCAGCAATTTCGTGTAAGAAGACATTGTTCTCATTAATTAGGTCCCCAACTTTAAGAAAACCGACCCTTACTAAGTCATTCCTATAGACTGACATATTTTTGATGCATATTAACTTGTTGTTCCAAATTATTTCATTCATAATGTCATGATATGTGGCAGGTGCGCTACCATTAAGAGTTGACCATGCGTCAAGGCATTCTTTGTAGTATTTCGGTAGGTGTGTATCTTTAAGTTTTGCAGTATGAAAATTGCAGTGGAGAAGAAAGCTCCCCCCAAAAGGTGAAATATAACTATTTAAAAACCGTTTCCAAGTACTCGGGTAAACGTCAAGGAATTTTTTTAAACAAATTACACGTTGGGAAGTGATCATTGACTCTATATCAAGCATTTTCAATCCACCATTTTCGATATCCGAAATGAGAGCACAGCGCTTTACTTTGTCTTTCCCATTCTTTACTTTGTCTTTCCCATTCCATATAAAATTATAGATAATCGAGTTAACTGACGCTTTAAACAAAACCTTTGGAATGGCAAAAGTTTTTACAATTTGAATCTTGCCCAGAATAGATAAATTCCTCCATTTCCACATATGAACTGATTTTTTAATTGATTTAAGGGTTTGCCGAAAATTTAGTTCGTTTATTTGTTTTTCATCATACCCAAAGAAGACACCTAGTATTTTGATAGCTTGGCAAAGGTTGTGCTGAGCGAATTCCCTTTCCTGAAGGGAGATGTTCCCAAGGGCTAGAATCTCAGTTTTTTCATGATTTACACATAATCCAGAGCACAGTCCAAAAGTCTCAAGTATACCAAAGAGGGAGGCGTAGGAGGCTTTGTCACGTAGGAAACAGGTCATGTCATCCGCAAAAAGAGATAATTTAGTAATCTCGCCGCCAATTTTAAAACCTTTAATCGAGTCGTCACTTCTAATTTTGATAGCCAGAGTTTCGAGAGCGATTATAAAAAGATAAGGTGAGAACGGGTCGCCCTGCCTAACTCCTCTTTTCAAAGGGAATGGACCGGTTGAAAATCCGTTGTTTAGTACGCAGCTTGAAACATTGCTATAAAGTACTCGTATCCATTGAATGAATGAAGGACCGAAATTAAACTTATGCAGTGTTCTAATTAGAAAATTAAAATTGAGTGTGTCAAACGCCTTTTCGAAATCAATTGCGCCTAAAATTCCTGATACACCTTTCTGTTTGGCATATTCTACTAAATCGTCTATTGTTCTAACCGCATCAAAAATCGATCTGCCTTTGACAAATGCGTTTTGATCGGGATGAATTATAGTGGGCAAGACTTTTTCCATACGCTTGGCTAAAACTTTAGAAGCTATCTTAGCGTCAACGTTTATCAAGGAAATGGGTCGCCAATTTTTGACAAGTCGTTTATCCTTACCCTTCTTCTCTATTAAAGTAATAATAGCTTGCTTCTGGGTATTTGAGAGTTCACCGAATTCAAAAGCATAGTTGAGGCTATCAACAAGTAATGTTCCAACTAAAGGCCAAAAGGCCTGGTAGAATTCGATCGACAAACCGTCATTAACCGGTGTTTTGTTTTTAGGGAAAGTGCTCAAAACATTAAAACATTCGTTGTAGCCCAGCTTTCCTTCGCAGTTTTCCTTTAATTCTTCTGTCAATATTGGGAATTCAATAGAATTATCCAGGAAAGTAGAAGCTGATGAATCCAATGGGCCGCCCCTGTTGCCGTCATAAAGATCCGTGTAGAAGGACTCCAGCTCCTTCATAATTTTTTTAGGATTATTTGTTATTTTCCCTTCAGAGGTGAAAATTTTGCCAACACTACATTTTTTCTTGTTTGATCTCTCTAAATTAAGGAAGTATTTGTTGTTTTTTTCACCGAGTTCGTACCAATTTGCACGTGAGCGGATTATCGCGCCTTGTGTAATGTAGTCGTAAATCCTGATCACATTTTTCTGTACAGGTTTTTAAACTTTCTTCCAAAAGGTTGAGCTTCTCTCTCTTCTTGCGAGCTTTTGCTTTACTATAAGTTATTGTATATTGTCTTATTTTATACTTAATTAAATCCCATAAAACTCGTTTATCCTTAACCGCTTCGAATTCTTCAAGCCAATTTTTATATTCATTATGCAGAGAGTCGCAGTATTCTTGGTCATCTACTAGCGTGGCGTTAAATTTCCAAAAGCCTGGACCCCTCTCGCTTCATCGAGACCGTTAATCGATAGCGTTATTGCAGAATGATCGGAACGAATTGCTGTTGTTATGTCTGCCGAGTCAATCTCTTCCTGTAAGTCGTTACTAATGAGCCAGAAATCTAGGCGTCGTTGAATTGGTGGTGATTTCTGACGCCAAGTAAATCGCGATTCGTGGGGATGGCGAACACGCCAGATGTCTACTAGATCATTTTCAATCATAATATCTTCCACACATTTAACTGATTCCTTCCGTTTTTTTGTTTCCCCATGCCCATCAAGATCTTGATCAAATATAATATTGAAATCGCCTCCAACAATAAGAGAGTTTGCAAATTCTGTGTCTATATCGTTTAAAAGATCCGATAATTTGTTGAAGAACACGCACTGATCTGCTGATTTATTAGGGGCGTAGATGTTAAGAAGAATGAATGGCGAATCTTGAATTTGAGCTTCGATTAAAATATAACGACCTAAAGGATCAACCTTGGTGGAGACTAATTCAAAGTCAAGATGATCTTTTACAAGGATAATTGTTCCCCTACTATGACAGCTTCCATGGGAAAAGAAAATATCCCCCTTCCATTGTTTCTCCCAAATTTGTTCAACTTCTGGAGAGCTATAGGTTTCCTGTAAAAGACATATGTCCGCTCGCGATTTCGAGAGCCAGTTGAATAAAGCTTTCCGTTTCTCAAAAGATCGAATCCCTCGAACATTAAGTGATAAAAGTTTGAAATCAACGTTTATGCACACCATAATTAGAGAGCAAGTGAAAAAAAGGCCACAGGGAAAGACATTTGAATAATGTTAATATTATCTTGGCAATTGGAAAATGTTGGCTAATCAAAAGGACAAAACTTAGGTGCGAAAAATACGGTGAATATGGGCCAATGGGAATTTTTACTGAAAGTAGATTAATTAGGTATGTTGAGTGGCAAAAACTGTGAATAATTTCCAGAGCACACGTAAATAAACACTTAAAAACTAAACACAAAAATATACATAAATAAGAAAAGAGAAACATATAAAAGAAAAGTTGAAAGGTCGCCAGAAAAGTTTCCTATAATGCGGCCTCGAGGACTTGAGCAGGGTTTCTATGAGCTCCTATTTGGGACCTTTGTGAAAAACTTATTTGTGCTAACATTATTTGAATAAACTAATATAAATGATCAGACTGTAATGAGTTTACCGTCAACATACAATTTGTCCGGCTCCGCTTTACTAAAGACAGCTTTCTTACCGGCCTTTTTCGCTTGATGAAGTAACGGCATAAGTTTCTTCCTCTCTTTCACTAACTCTTTCGGAATGTCATCATAGATAGTGAAATCAGTACCTTTTAATTTGAAGGCTTGCCTTTTCACGTATTCACGGTCGGTGTATCTCAGGAAACGAGCAATGATCATTCGAGGTCGCTCTGCAGATTCGTTGGAATTCTATATCCTCAGGTTGCTCAATGCCGTGTTTTGCTTTCAAAAATTCCATTAAGACTTCTTTCGTTTGCTTTTGCTCTGGTTCTTCACTTTCAGGAATGCCTGCAAACTTCAGGTTCTCCCGCCTGCTATATGCCTCTAGGAATAGGCTTCTTCTTTCTAGATCTTCTTTCGCTATAGCAAGGGCTTGCTCGAGCTTCACTGATTTTACTTCTAGCTTGTCGACTCTTCCGTCATTGAAGCTGACATTCTCTTTCAACTCGTCACAGAGAGCGTTGCATCTTAACTTGCTTTTCTTTTGAAGCGTCTAGTTCACACCTTTGAGACGCTACAGATTTTTCAATCTCGGTTAACTTTCTGCCGAAGTTTTCAATTTTGCTCTCAATATTATCTAACTTGTTGATCTTCTCTTCGATAGCGTCCAATTTGTTAAGCTTTTCGAAGATTTGTTCCATTTTTTGTATAAATTAGGCGTCCCAAAATAGCAGACTTTTCCGCTTTCGGCTATCGGCTATACTTATTGAAACATACTGAGGAGCGAATGCAAATTGCGCTTCACTGTATTTAAACCATCAAATTTAAAAACGTTTAACATCGGTTCTACTCTGCCGATTTCTTTATATTGATATATAATTGATATCTCAGGTTAATATTACAGATTTGACTTAGACTGGAATGAAATTCTCTCCGCGCCTAGTAATTAGAGGCAGGTCATATCAAACTGCGCTTCGATTTAAATCTTAGAAAATTCTAACTTTTCTTTTTATCTACTTAAATTTGTTTTAGTTAAAGCTCGTTATGTTAAAAAAAAAGTGCGGGAGAACTTTTAACTTTTATTGGACGGACAAATGCCTGTTAACTGCTAATTATACACATCGCGTATATTTTGCAATCTGTTATAAGCAGTTAGCGAAAAGCTGTTAACCGGTTTGGCGGTGAGTCAGTGATGGTGGTTAGCATCAATTATTTTATATGTAAGTTTTCTAATGCTTAGGGCTGCCAAGGTGTTTCTGGTTTGAGTTTGGCTGCGTTTGTGAAGTTTTAGATCAAGTATTAGAGCCCCGCGCTTCGTTGCGCAATTAAATTCGTCATTTGCGTGAGCAATTTTAGCCCAAGCAGTGTTGCATGGTTTTAAAACTCAAATCAGGAAAGAACTGTGTAGCGCATGCACGACAATGAAAAATAGAAATATAAGCATTGTTAATGGGCTAACAACGATAACATTTTCGGACGTTTCGAGATTTCTTTCTCTTCATCAGCGCTATATACAAAAATAAAACAAAGTCAATGTTCTTTCCTCTTGGATGGAGGGTCGTTTGCCTGAAACTCGCCTTGCCCCTGTGCGGCGTCGATCCCGCGTGCTTTCAAATCCCGCGCAGATAATTTTTACGGACACCAACTTACCGTTAACAGGGGAAAAGAAATATTTCGCGACAGAGAGGTTTGCGCTCTTTTTCACTGCTCGTATGTGCTCGCGAAATTTGTCACCGAGGTGCCTTCCCGTTTCACCAGTATAAGACATATAGGACGGGCACGACTAGAAAGGATGTAAACTAAGTTACTTGTCGTGCAAGTATACCTATTCCACATTGTCAGCTGACCACCTGTTTTTAAACAGTGTGGTATAGGTTAGTGGTTTTTTTACCCCAAAATTTACGGAGATGTTTAATGAACATATATCTAGATAGCGTCAGTTAACCTTTCAGTAGCACAATGAAATGAACCCCAAATCGTTTTTCATTTCCAAGTTTATAATTTTTTTCTGCATTACACGAGAGTCATAACAGGCAAAGGTTTCGAGCTGTCAGCTGAAACGGACCTCCTAGGTGGGAATTAAACATGGGAGTGTTCACCGACAGTCGTGCGGAGCTTCAAAGAATATCAGCAGCGAATTGTTCAGACCGTCGATGCAGGTTTTATAGCTGTATATATTCGCGTTGCAATGTTTTGCTCAAGCCGATGTTGTAAAGAATTGTTCATTTATTTATCATACTTGAGACGCCGCTTGAGTCATATGAACAAATAATCGACAATTTGCGTAGCGCGCGCGGGCTGTGATGAAACAAACGTTAGCCTGGCGAATGAAACTTCTCATTTGTCCTTGAAATGCATCTTAGCCTTCTCAAAACGCAGTGTGTTTTTTAAAATTCAATTAATGTACAATATAATTTGCGATGACAAAAGTTCCGCCAGTTTCGGCACACTCCAAGGGAAAGAGTTTGATTAGTGTTTTGAAGGGATAATCCGACTGTTATGAAGGCAAACATCTGCTGAGTTAATCAAAATACGACGCGCGTTTTTCGCTTTACTTTTTAAATAAAATAGCTCCATTTGCACTTTACCGATGGCAGTATATCTTATTTTAAATTTCGCCAGTTAAGAACATCTCCACGTCATTCTGCATCTCTGAGCTTTAACATGATGCATAGTCGTAGCACTTCTCTAAATTACGCGCGCATGAAGACGGCTTTGCACAACGTTTTGCCTCGTATCAATTTCACCTACTCCAGTGAGGCACCTCTTCCTTTTTTTCGCAAATCAGAATAAACGTGCTACTGAATATGTGAGAATAATGCATTAAGTATGTTCTTACAACAAAGCGTGACCTTTCTCATAAACGAGAATCAAGCGCGTTCATTTCGGCAGGTGAGCGTAATCACAAATTGCGCGCTCGTTAATAACAATCTCTCCAGTGTGCACTGACAAGCGAGCGAAACAATTACATTGGTTGCCGGGCGTTCTCGTACGTAAGCTTTTGCCCTTGAGAAAAATCCCTCTATATATATACCTGAAGTTATGAAAACCAGGTCAAAGAAAAGTGTCCCCAGTCTCCTTGACCCACCCATATCAAACTTAGCCTATTGTTATGATGGTTTGAATTTCTAACACAATGAAGCTATTTTTGTCCATCCTTAGATATTTTCCTGTTCGGTGTCGCCAAATTACACTCGGGTTAAATGGGATCCAGTCGGCACATTGCTGATGATGACATTTTTGTTCCTAACGGGAGTCTACTTGGGAAAGCACAGTTCAGACTAACAAGTTTGAATGAAAAGTAAAGCAAGGTTTGATGTTCAAAGCGTCGGTTCGCATTTAAAGTAAGGCGAGGTTTCATATTCATGGTCGGCTCGTTGTTCACAAGTATAAATAAAAACGTTAAGCAAGGTTCCATGTTCGAAGCATCGGTTGGAATGCGCGCAGGATAAGCGAGGTTTCATGTTCTAAGCTTCTGTTGGAATGTTCACAAGTTTGATTAAAAAGTGAAGCAGGCTTTATCTGCTTTATGTTCAAAGCGCGCCCGGGAAAGCCCGTCAGTTCGAATGTTTACAAGTTTGAATAAAAAGTTCAGCCATTAAAATTCATGACATTTACGTACGCAATAGCAAAATAATAATGTAGCTGTGTTTGAAAGTGGAATTCAAATTAAAATTGGCCTTGACCAAGAGAAAATGAAGGTATTATTAGAAGCTCATTTTTTTCCTCCCATGCAGAGTCGTTATGAATTTCCCCTATCCTTGGATATCCAAACGAAGCTTTGTGAGCGAGATTAACATGCCGGTCATATGCGGACTCGACTATTGAATGTTTTTATTCACCAAAACGTCGATTTTGTTTAAAACTTGTATGGTTATATATAGGCTTGAAATGCAGGAGTGACTTTGTCTCGCGGGGTGAAGGTGATTAACATACTTTGGAGTCAAAATATAATTTTGTAAAATAAAAAAGCTGGAAATTAATATCTTATTAGCAAAGCACTAGTTTAAGCGGTTGTTAAAACGAGTACCAAGTCACTGGAAATTGTCTCCGTTACTCTCTAATTAGTTACCCTAACTCTAGGTGCAGCTAACTCTAACTTTTGAAAAACGAATCCATAACGTCTTCAGTGACTTTCAAAAGCAAACAATTAACGAAGTACTTAGAACAATCTTTAGGGATCTTTTGTGGAAATCCAAACCAAGGTTAATAGACAAACCCAAACATGACCACTGATGAAAGTTACTTTTCAAAAATGAGAGCTCTTAACAAACTAGAACTAAGCGCTTGAGGTTACAAACTCTTTGTGCGGGCTTTCAGGCCCTTGAATCACATGTTCAAAGCGTCTGTTCGCATCTTCACAAGTTTGACTTTCATTTCACAAATAACTTTCAAGTAATATCCTATATATTTAAGACATAAAAAGCTCCGATCCTAATCTTGCCTGAGATTTTTACCTCAAAATATATTTCAACTCTCCAACTGAACGCGCAGCTATTGCTTTGCGGTGTAGTACTCCCAAAATTGATAACTTTGGCGGAAATTATTTTAGCTATATATGATTATTGTTGGTATTCGAGAGCCTTTGCCTTTGAGTGTAGGATTTTTATCCAAATTGAAAATTTAACCAAGCGTTTTTATGATAGAAAAAAGACAAAGTTGTTTTAACCGACTGAGTCTGTAGACTCTGCAGGCTTAGACTTACATAAATGTGTTTGCAAGCGGAATTAAACTGACATTTCCACGCGGAATTAGTAAAATGAAAATTCCTCACTTCGAATTTTCAAAGAATTATCTTACCTTACAGATGCAAACGTGTCTTTTCTTTTCTGTACCGCTGTTTCGGTGTAAACGGCTCCACTGAACTAATAATTCTATCATACAGGAAGTTCAGTTTTTCATTGACAAAATTGGTAACTATGGCGACAAATAACACGGAATTTCTTGAAAAGAATAATATTGGAATAATATTGATATTTTGTCAGCTGCTCCTGTTTCCGAGAAACAAACTCATTTTCTCTTGTCTCTGTTCAATCTTTCATTATAAGAATTTTCAACAGTTCTTGATACAGTCTTTATTAAGGTAATAAGAGAGTAACGGAAACAATTTTCAATGACTTGGTACTCGTTTTATCCAATTAGTTTTAACAACCGCTGAAATTTTAGCGAGTGCTTTGCTAATAAATTTCTAATTGTGTCTAGCTTTTCTTTTTTTGCAAAATTATATTTTGACTCTAAAATATGTTAATCACCCTCATCCCGCGAGACAAAAGATTGCTGTCAAAGTCACACCTGCAGTTCGTTTGCTATTACACATTTACTACACAGCTTTGTATTCACAGTTCCCTTTTACATTCTCCTTCCCCTAGATATGGGTAACGCGGGCTCTGGAGACCCATTGTACATCACCGGCTGACCTATTACATTGAGTTGTTCTATTGCGAACTTTCAAGTTCGGTTGCGAAAGCGCCATCATGGCCAGAGTTTGTTTGCTTTTATGGAGGCAAGGGAAGCCAGAGTAAAATACTACGCAACTCGCAAAATATCCGCGCGTATTATATGCTAAACCATCGAATAAGGTGTATATAAAAAGCGAACAATTAACCAGGATATAACGTGGATTGACTCTACGGTCAAACAAGTCTGTCTATAAAGAAGTTACTGTTCAACTGCTATGAATGAGTTCGGTTTTCGTAAAGGAAAATTGCATACATATCGAAAATTACTATCTGAAAGAGTACTTTTGGTGAATATTTCAACAGTTTCGTCAGGCTAGAGCCAAATCGTAGTAAATTTAGTGTTACAAAGGATTGGAAATACTGAATTAAGTTTGAACCACTTTTTAGAAGCCTTCAGCAGCCATGCTTTCAAGGAAGAAAATTTATCATTCAAAGGCTTGATAACTTGAACAAGAAAATGCACTAAAGCTAGAACGTCAACTCTAAATTGCAAATGATAATAAATAAAAAGGATAACAAATAAAATTATGAAAGATATTAAAAATGTAAAAGTTGACTTATTAATGCCAGAGTTTTAACCCGTTTACTTTGCCCAAACTGGGACTTCCTCTTGTTTAAAACGTTACAAAACGAAGAAAGGGCGCTTAGTAGCCAACTGGCCAGCCAGACCGGTATATCGAGGTATATTTGAGAACAGTTTTCCGTTATTTTTCAGATTTGTACCGTCAAATCAGTCAATGCATAAAATATTGTACACTGTTAATTTTTACGTTGTGGTGGATTTGTGTCAAAATCTCGTGAAAAAGGCCCATTTCAAATTCAAAACCGTCGGACCTGCTGACCAGCTCTGATTAATGGTAAGCACCCCTATGATAAATATATACAAAAAAATCCACTTTGCACTTCTGACGATAAAAAGCTAAATCTTTTGTAATTTCAGCCCAATTTACCTGTTATGTTATAACTTTCTTGAAATCAAATACTTAAGTCTCAAAACGAGAAGTCGCGCCGCCAAAAACCGTCTCGTTCTCTGCATAAAGACCAAAGATTTGCATTTAGTATACCTAGCAACTTGATCAATAATTATAAGCAATTATGTCTTGTCTGTAATTGTGCTCACATAATGGGTGACTCCTAAAATTAATTTCTGCCATAGGATTTAATGGAGCCGAAACCCGTGGAATTGCAGGCATTTTAGGCATCCCACTGATAAACGGTTACGGCAATTATATTAGATCTTACAGGAGCTACTATTGTGTTCGTGATCTGTCTCCTTAGAATTAATAGAGAGCTTAATTAAACAGACGTTTTTGTGCCACAGACGGCAACCAGGGAGCGACTGTTATTGCTTTTTTACGCAATGTTTCCTTCTCGAATTAGTTGAAAAGCCCCGTTTTGGCATTTGTTACCAACAGAATCTTAACGTCATTGACAAAAAGTCGATAACGACCTTTACATGTAAGGCAAACTAAAACTTAAAGAGTTGTAGATGAAATTCTTCTCCGCTGTAAAACTGTTTATTTGCTTACATTATTATGTGTTGATGGCGGAAGAGTGAATAAAATTCAGCTGTTGTACAGCTTAAGTCAGACAGAACCTGTCTCGCTTCTAGGTTTCACTCGTTGCACTGTTATGCAAATACCACAAGTTTGTTGTGACTATTTCGCTGTTATTCTAAACTGGAAACTGTCAAGGTTTAACCCAAATAAAACAATTCCTCACAAGCAATTTCTGCAATGCTAATATTCAGCTTTTTCATTTTCAAACTTATCATAGTTTTAAAATGTTCTATTGACAAATGTGTCTTGTAATTGTCTGGTAAGAAAAACTTTATCAGTAAGGGACTGCTTGATTGTGATGACTGAGATGTATAAAAAAGATAAGAGAAATCGACCTATAAAGAAAAAAGACCGCTATGAGCCAAATCTCATATCAAGCAATCGCTATGAGCCAAATGGCATGTCAAGCAATCCAAACCCTGCCTCTATGCTCAAAACATGAGTCTGTGTTTTGGGGTGTTTTCCCAATTTTTTGGGAAACTGCGGGGTTTGTTTTATTTCATTTTTTGGCAAAAATGATGACTAGTAACGCAAGTCAACTGTACAATGAACTTTGATAAGAGTCCTTTCGAGCAAAGACGAGAGTTTTACGAAGTTACGATATACGAGTTGCGATTGTATATAGGGAAGTATTTGAAATAAATGTTAGTCGATCAACACGAGTCTCGAAGTCCATTAAGCAACAAGCTTTTTGATATCAATAAATCGTTGTGATGCTGACCAATTTTGAACTGACTAATTCACAATGTCCAGGTGCATCGGTTCCTTCCTTTCCTTTCCCTGTGGCAACAGCATCTAAACGCGCAATTTTTCATCCCTCCAGTAATATACAATTTTCTGATAATCACAAACACGACGTCGAAGAGCCTCGGCTCAATTCCCTCGATAAGCACGATGAAAAGCTCTTGTTCGAAGTTGTGAAGAGAAATTTGATCATGTACAACAGACCATTTCTTGATGCGGTATGAAAATAAGCTTTATCCGCATATTCTTGTCATGTAAATCAAACAAATTTTCATGTTAAGTGTTTCCCAACAGGTTTTGAAACAGAGGGAAAGGCAACTCTCAAAAGGCCTATTTGAAGTACAAAACTAACCACTTTCAAACCCATTTTTGAGGTACTTATAAAATGCGCGTGTAAACCTCAAGCATATCGGAATCAAATTTTTCTGTAGCAACCTCGACTTTCCAAGTATGAAATGAAATAAGGAGTAGAATATGCCAACACTTTCACCAGTAGGTAGGTTTTGGTAGAATAAAACCGCTGTTTTGAGGGAAATATATTACGCCTGGAGAAGCAAAAACCTACACGACTGCACCACCATAGGTAATTTGCACGCAAGTTAGAAGTGTACCCGGATTGTCCAGTACAAGTGAACTTGTAAACTGATAATGGCGTGATCTAATTCCCGTCTTTAAGCATAGTCACGGATGTATGGGGAAAAAAAGCCTTCCGTCGTTCTTTAAACGCGATTGTCATCGACTTCTCGTGGGTGGTGAAAGAGGAATAACGGAATAAGAATAACGGCTATTTTTTGGCTGGAATAATGAAATATTGGCTTTATTTTTCTGGGAATAATGGAATAACGCGTTTTGGAGGGAATAACGGAATAACGATTTTATTTTAAAATAATAAATGATAGTACAATTGTGCCATGTCCAGTGGTGAGTTTAAAATGACTGAAAATGAAGCGAAGTGACAAGTGACTTTCACAGTCCATCAAATGTAGCTGGAACAGCTGGTAAACCAGGGATGAAAGATGGAAGACGAGCTCATTTCGCAGATCTTTTGGAATCTGCATTTGGGAAACTGAGGGAACTGTGGGGATTTTTCCTGGCATTGTTGAACAAAGACCTAGTTGTAAAGCAAAGATCATCTGCTGACATTGTTTTCCTAGATGGAGCTATGGATATCACATGGCTTGAGAATTCGACTTCAGATGGCATATTTTTCTTTCGCGAAGGAAATAGGGACACGCATAATTCGCCATACACCGTCATTGACAAAGTTGACGTAGGATTAGGTGAAGATGATCAAGGGAGATTTTACATCATTTGCCAGGCAGACGTGGACAGACTCGAGAGGCAGTTGAAAGGCGGTCCAGATAGCGACGTCGCTTCAGAATCATCCGATGATGAAGAAAATGGTGAGCCCGAGTCATTCGAACCAAGAGTTTCTGTAACAACTAGAAGTGGTCGTTTGACCTCGAGACTGACAGAGGCTTTGTTAAGTATTTATTCAAAGTTGCTCGTGACAGTGTACATTACTTGTGCATTGATGAGATGGCAACACCAGGTCAGACGACAATACAGTATGTAACAGATGAGAATGGTCGTAGTGATGATTGTTGCGATCAGTAGAGTTTCAGTTATTTGACTTTTACGGGATCTATAGGTTTCTTTATCCAGTCAGTTTTCGGTGGCTCGTAAAAATATGTACTGTGGAATGGGTTTTAAGGCTACTTAGTATTTTACGATTGAAGGTGTTAGCCGATTTTTTTGTCATGCAGTTGCTATTATAGGATCAAGGGAAAGGTGCTGTAAACTGTTTTGACTTTTTTGTCACGTTAACACGATACACGATGTCAATAGTCTGACTCCAGATTAGCCTAACAGAGGGGCTGGTAAGGACGACTATTCAGCTTGAGAACCATTAGATGCTATAATGCGGTAGGCGGCAACGACAGGAAGAGTTAGTTACAAGTGCATGGGTCTTTACTGGTTTCTGACGATCAATGTTTAGATTTTTCCTCGACTGTTGTTATGTTATCTACTTCATTATGGCCGAAATCGCCGGATTCGAAACTAATGGAAACATTAACCCGTAGAGCGGAATCGTGCCTATTTGATGTTCACAGCTAAGTTATACTGAAGAAAGACGATATATTGTTACTTAGTGGTGATAAATGGAACGCAGTCTTGTTTATAAAATTAAGACCAAAAATCTGCGAAATCCCCGTGACGTAGCCCCTTTAAGGTGGGGGTATACGTGAATTTGAGTGAAATTTTAAGAGGTTTAAAGAAGGGATAGAAGAAAGAAAATAATTTTTGGAACACCACCAGACAGTTGACCCCAACGCAAGAGCACCCCAGGTTGTCAGGGGACTGTTTGGGTGTCCATATACTAATTTTTAACTTCAAATTCTAATTTTAAAATCACATTAAATCTTTAATATTTCTTATTTCTCCAAATTTTACTAATCCTTTGAGAAAAACTATCTCTTCCCAAACATCCCCAAAAATCACCCCAAAATTTACAATACACCGCCAAACATAGCTTTGTGAGATGAGCTAAGGGTTTTGGGAATGCTTGAAACGGGAGCGAGATATTTGCATAACGGGCTTCAGGTGTACCACCTTAAGTCGGCCGGGGTAATTTGTCGAACGCCGAACGCCGAACGCCGAACGCCGAACGCCGAACGCCGAACGCCGAACGCCGAACGCCGAACGCCGAACGCCGAACGCCGAACGCCGAACGCCGAACGCCGAACGCAGAATGCCGAACGCGAAACAAAATCGCCGAAACATTAACCTGGGCCTTTTTCAGGCTAACTAAGTGATATTAGGGTTAACCGGAGTGCTTTTAAGGCTAACCTGATTGCAAGGTACACTCCGGTTAGCCTGAGTAGCACTCTGGTTGTTCTTACTTGTTTCGCAATTGGGTGATTTTGTTTCGCGTTCGGCGGCCTGCGTTCGGCAACTTACCCCTGCCCTGGCGGGAGGCCAATCTCTGTAGGGGGGTCTTGAAATTTTGAAAATCTAGACACGCTCTAGTGCCATTCGGTGCATTTTGGAACACTTTTCGAGAAGACAGGGTGAGAGGGGAATTGAAATTAATTTTGGAAGAACCGAGGTTTCTTTGCGTTTGCTTAGTGTAACGGAATATATACGACTTTTCTCTGCTTGAATTATTGCTTTGTGAATTGAGAGTCTAGTGGCCAATCTCTTTTATGGAAAATCTCCCAGCTTCGCAAGTGCACGAAAAATTATCTTTGACGCATACTTTGACTTAGTGCTTATAAGTAGTCCAGTTCTGGCCCTCTCTCTGTCACGCAACACACGTGTGTTGCGTGACAGAGAGAGGGCCAGACTGCCTCAACTTTGGCCGTCTATGATGGTACACCTTTGCTGTTTATCAAAGGTGTGACAAAGGTTAGGCGAAATGTGACTTTGACTAGCGACAAAAGCGGTATCAAAGGAATTGTTTGCCTTTGAAATCTGTGTCAAAGTAAGTTATCCATCTTTGTTCCACTTTTGATTCGAATCAAGTTTGACAGAGACAACATTTTGTGCAGTGTTAGCCCCACGGAGGTACAGTTCAGTTTAAGCGCGAGAACTTACAGGTTCTACGCTGAATTATCTGAGGCAGAACAGATAAGCTATTACATAGTTTATTTACATTCGACTCGTTGAGTCTGCATACTAAATATTTAATAAAACTATTCGCACAGCAGTGAATACTTTACATCGATTTGTTAACAAGCTTACAAGATAAATGCGTCTATTTTTATCGTTTTAGAGTTCTTCACAAAAACTAAGACATGACTTTCCTACAAAACTACATCCTGTTTGTCACTAATTGGCGCAATTTGAAACAATATAAACCCATTGTATTGTCAAATTTATCGTTTGTGATACACCGTATAATCGTCCACAGTTATGGGTCAGTTATTAGAGTTTCTCAAAGCCCGGCTTCGTTGCTCGCTTCTCGCGACTTCGTCGCTCATAAGAGTCGACTTATGGAGAGTCTACACAGTTATTATCAGCCTTAATTATTTTGGGTTTGTTTTATTACTTCTTGGTATTTTTCTGGCTTAGAGCTGATTTTTCGCATATGACAGGCTTACGAAAAGTCCACGTACAGCAGCTACAAGAATTACTTCGTGTAAGTCTACGCAGCCTACAACTTGTATAGGACACGAAAATGTGAAAGACTTTGAAACATGTTTCAATAACTAACATCAAACAATGTTATATGATGAAAGTTGTAAGCGATTTTTACACTGCACGGGCAGCGCGTGCTGATCGCATGCGACAAACTCGAACCTAAAAAAAAAACAATTATGACGCGATACATAAGTAATGAGCAACTTTGTTATGAAAGGGATTCCGGCGACCACACCGACTCTGAACTTTTTAAGTGTCTATATTTTCCTGAATCTGCTTTGTACAATAAAGTTGCTTGCTGTTGATAGCTTTCTTGAAAGTTTCCCACTTTACTGTCAGCGGGTAGTTTAACTACGAATGCTTTGTTAGTGTAAATAAGAAACACTCAGATATATTTAAAATTGACATTTACGAGTTTATAGTTTAGTGTCATAAGACTTGGATGCTGGAATGTCGCCGCGGTGTTTGAAGTTCTCTTTTCCATTGATGGATCCTACAGAAAAAGAACAGAAAATCTTGAGAGGAATGGATTGGCGCTGAAAGATTTAAAGAGACAGTGTCGAGCTGCGCATGCGCGCCTTTGCACATTGAAAATATTTCTTCTAGGTAAATGCGTTTGTTGCGTCTCTTCCACTCCTTCTTGGCTCATTTTACACCACTTATTATCAGCGTTTTTCTATTGCTTTTTCCTCCGTGACCACCATCTTGAATTTGGCAACTGCACAATCTTGAGAGATTCCACCGAAACTTTTCGATCGGAAAACAAACAGGGATTAATGTTGATATGTATGTGGAACATTCCGAGGGGCATTGCTAGAATTCTACTAGACAGTGCTGCAATTTGATTGGCTGAGCAATCTTACACTATATCAAACTAATGAGCGCATGTACACCACTGCCAGTTTCAAGTCGGTGCGAGATTTTGCTAGCTGCGTAAGGTTTATTACTAACAAAAAATAATTGGAATCATTATTGGAGAAAATTTAGATAGATTTCTATTAAACAATGAGACTTTTTGCTCTCGATTTCTATTGGCAGTTATAGGGTGCTGTCTCTTTCTCAGGCGCTTCGCAATTTTTTGCAATGAAGGAGCGAGCGCGGAGGGCCTGCGACCTTCCTTCCTTTGCGCGCCCATTTTTCGTTGCAAGAGATACGTTTGGGCACGACGCTGAATAGGGTAAAAGTCGTTTTGATCTTCGTCCTCATCAAATATCAATCTCGAGCTATGATCTAATTGTTCATTATTAAAACGAGTCATTTCATCCAAAGACAAAAAAAAGCATTGTAAGTGTACCTGCTGGTGATAACTGTGTGCTCGTTGACGCAATTGAGGATCTGTCAATTCTGGTCATATGCTTCATTCGTGTTCTTCTTATAGACCTCACCAAGCTCTCCCTTATCTAATTGTAGAATAAAATGTCAGAAAGTCTATAGCACTGGAAGCTGCAAAACGACGCGAGGCTTTCGCACGGATTTGCGCGAGTTGAAGTTCTCTTAATACAAAAATTTGATTACTTTCTGGCAATCAGTGTTGCTTCCAAATGTTTGTTTATGTACAATTACGTTATTATACCAAGTGAAATAATTTACCTGATCGTCCAGAATGCTGTGAAAAATACAGAATGCCAGACCCTGTAAAGGCAGGATCAGAAAGAAACGAGTGAGTAACGTTAACTGAAGGAAGCTCAGCGACAGAGTATATGGACATCTGTGCATAATAACAATTGCTAGCAATAACAACCACAAAAGAAAACACAGTAAGCGCAAAGCGAAGTGAACATTAAAACGGTCGGAAGCCGGGAAAACGAGCTACAAGGCCGCGGGAGGTATGTAGTGGAGGGGCGGATTACTTCCCCCCCCCCCCTCCCCCTTCCATTTTTTCCGCAGCTTCGCTGCTACTTTTTCGCGACGTTACCGCTATTATTTTACCATCACAGGAGCGAAAATCGAAATAGAAAAAACGAACAAAAAGAGAAATATCACAGTCTTCTGTGACAATTGACGATAGTTCCCTGTACAGCAGTATCAGGGAAATGCATATCTCTTATTAGACATTTTAGTGTGTAGTGTCGCTGTATACTTTTGCGGGTCCTGCAGTATTTTGGCGACCCCGTAGGGCGAGTCAAAATGAAAATAACGAGTAAAAATGTACAGCGATATTTCACACTAAAATTTTAACTGAGAGATCTATAATCCAATATTATCTTTTCCCAAAATGCTGACTTTTGAACGTTTTTTAATCATTCGCGCGCTCAAGAGCAATACGGAACTGTTCTTGTGGAGTACAAATATCGTGAGATATTTGTACTCGTTTAGCTCGTAATTTATACTCCATGAAGCGGAGTTGGATGACAACTGGAATTACTTTGTATATTTATACCTGTGTTGAGTTGAGAATGATAAACAGATACAGCAGGACCTCACTCCATTGAACAACAAACCCCAGCAACCACGTGACACCCAACAATGGCAGAAGAGCAGCGACACTCTTTAGTCCTCTCCTGTGAAAAAATACAAAGTGCGACACGATCAATGCAGGCCTTATCAAACGCCGTCATAAAACGTACCGGCTCTTAACTTAAATATAGGCTAGCTTAGAGGTTAAAATTATAGAAAAAAATATGGTTGAAATGTTTCTAAGCCGTAAGTTTCGTCATGATTTGTCTATGTATTCTACTTTTTCTACGTACTTGGTCATTTCCACGTTGTCGTTCTGATATTTTGTCGATATCTTGGTAAATATCACTCGTAACAGAACCACGAAGATTGCAAGATTGACCTTAAAATAAGAAGATTTGGTTAGCTGGATGATGAATTTGATTGTTCAAATTAATTAACAGCTATAGCTAAGGTTCAAGAAATTTGTCCCATTTAAGCTTTTTGAAAGACACTTTATTCTCATAGTGCCTCTCTCCACCCAGATGTATGGGGGTAACCCTGCGATGGACTAACATTCCATCCAGGGGGGAGTAGAAATACTCCTAGTCGCGTCGTGCTACAGAACCGGGATAAGTTCCGGTGCTATGGGCCACTTGGCTCAACGCAGACTCTATCTTCGAACACTTAGCATTCTTAGAGCTTACCAAAAGGATTGCCAGTATTGGTCCCTTATACAGCCATTCTCCATCGTGAAGCCAGCACCTTGAAAATATTGAAAGCTTTGTTCAATGATTTGGGATTGAATGATTTTTCAGTTTTTTTTTTTAATCGCCAGTCAAACTCAAATGTTACTTTTTTATTAAACAATGTTTTCCTTGTCCATAATTTATGTCCCTTAGATTAAAATTACTAACAAGGCTAGAAAAATTGAAATTCTTCAAAAAGGGTGGAAGGAGGAATGGAAGTTTTTGACTTGATTAGCCAATCTAATATCTTCATAAGTTTTCTTGCCAGCACCAAAAGCTACGCTGTAATTAAAATGTACATGCAATGCCCTTGAAAGGGCACAAAATGCTATGCTTTAAAAGCTCACCCCAGTGTTTTTACGTTCTCTGTGGAAGAAGCGATCATTTCTCCCAAGGAATCAAACTATTTTTAAATACCGGCGAATTCATTGGACAAAGTCACGCACGCGTTTAACGGACATTTCAGACCAACCTGTCACGCATAATTTCCGCGGTAAGTTTCAGTGATCCACACATGACGTCCTTGTAGTACGTCTTACTCATGTCGTATGTCTCGGGCCTGATGGCTGCAATCAAGCCCACTATAACAGCTGGGAGGCCTGTGGTAGCAATTAGTTAAAAGGACAAGTTACGGATGTTGGAAATAACACAAACTTGTGTCCCTGTGGTATCTGTATTGTATATGCTTAGACACACAGTAATGATAGTAATATTGTAACCAACTCAAATATAAGGGTTTGGATTAACTCCCATTTAGATTTACGCTGTCAAAGCAATCTTTTATGAAAGAAGATATTCTT